>WNWK01006179.1:10000-90000 GCA_009830355.1 Cherax destructor | reverse complement strand
AGAATTTGTTTTATTAGCTCATTTGATGCTATGGAAGAGGATAAGAAAGCTGGTAGGGCAATATGGGAGGATTTGCGTACTCCCAGCCCCCCAAGTCTGACTGGAAGTGAGGCTTGCAACCACTGTCCATCTTCGAGGGAAAGATTCAATACACTCTCTAGCATGGTCTTGAGGAGAGAGTCATATTCCTTGAGTTTCGGGCTGCTGAAGGCTGGGGAGCATCTCAGGAAGTATGTAAGTTTTGGGATTGACAGGCACCTGGTGAGTAGGTAGAAGGCATCATGTGTATCGATGTCTTTCATCCTACCTTCCATCGTCCTGAGGTCTGAGACTTTTTTTTCCATGACCAGATCGATGGCATTGGGCCCAAGAGGAGCACCAAGGAGAGTGCTGTTGGCTGGATCAATGGCTCGTGCCCCTGGTAAAACAGCCCTAATGTTCTGGATCATCTGTGGATTGGTGGAAACTATCTCACATTTTGTGGGGTTTAAAGATAAGCCCAGGCTCTCTACCATATCTTTAATTTTCCTGATGTCTCCTAGGAGAGATTGTGTAGTGCCAGCTAGGGTGCCATCATCCAAGAATCAGATATTGAGCTCACTGGACAACGCTTCTGTGACTTCCTTGATGACTAGACAGAATAGAAAGGGGGCGAGAGGGTCCCCCTGTTGTACACCCTCACACGAGTTAATTTCATGGTCCCCAAACAAAAGTTTAGAATCCACACTATAACACGATTCTATGAAGGGATAGAGGGAAGGAAAGTGCCTAGAAACTGCTTGGAGAGCAGTATCCCTTCTGACTGAGTTGAAAGCATTGGCAAAGTCCAATTTGATCAAGGCTTTTTCATTGGACATGTTGTTGATGTATACTCGTGCTGCATGGGCAGCTGCTTCACAGCCTTGTTGAACACCAAAACCGAGCTGAGTTGGTTTCATCATTGAGGCAGCATCTTGACTTACCATTCGTACTGCAGCCTTGGCAACTAGGCGCCGAAGGGTGTTGCCCACTGCAATGGGCCTGATTCCTCCATCCTTTTTCCGGAGGGCACACAGTGAGGCAACAAAGAAAAGAAGTCGAATGGCCTTTGGGACACTACCAGCCAGGCACACATTGGAAAAATTGGTGAGTTCAGACAGCAACCTCTCAGAAACCTCACCAAGACCTGGATTGAGCATTTGTTTTAAGTGTTGTGGCCTTAAATCGGTGAAACCTCCTGCTGAGCCCTGTGGAAATGACATAGCAGCTTTATACACATCGGCGTCCCGTAAGGTTAAATGTTCATCACCTGCTGCAATGTCAAGGGGGTCAATGTTGGTACTGGGGGCCCTGGGTGGATGTTTGTCCTTCAGGGCTTGTGCTGTAATGACATCCTTAGGAGCGATGGTATCCTCACTGGTTATAAGCCTCAGTGCTCCGATAGTATTACCCTCTTCTATTTTTCTGCTAATTTGGGCCCTGATTTTTGAGGCGTCAGGTGTCCTGTTGTTGACCTTTGCCTGGCGGGTGTTTGACGCTCTGGAGGGGAGACGGACGAGGTTGTCATCTCTAGGGAATGCATTTATTGCCCTGATAACAGATGTAGCTAGTGACTTGTCCCTCCTTGGTGGGACAGCCAAACAGGCATTGCCAAAAAGCAGTAGGTTGTGCCAGGATCCGTTGTTTGCAGGAGCATCGTTGACTTTCTTCAAGATATATATATATATATATATATTATATTATTGTTGTTTTGGCTTACTGAATGCAGGTTTAGTGCAGTAGATGGTAGCGTAGGTGAAGAGATACGGCCGATGACTAGCCACGTATTTAATGTTCGAATGGTGTAGGTACACGGGCTGAGTGTGTGAGGAGTACTTGATCCTAGGAGGTCGGCTGGGGAAGTGAGACAGAAACATGGCAGCGCCGACTGACATGGGTAGGCCTACAGAGGGCAGCACTGGAGTGCCGCGAGAAATGAAATAATAGACAGTAAGGCTGTCTACATCCGCTCGGCCACCTACTGCGTGTCGTCTCGACACGACAATACTGGCGGGCACGAAGATGTAAGAGAGCAATACAATAGTTAACCCAGAGGGGACTGGATTTCGCTCGCCCAAAGAACATATACAATATGGATATGGCCGGCCTAAAAAAAACTCTCCCATCCCGAGGGAGAGAAAATCGGTGTGCCCGTACAGCTGGACGGAGGGCAGAGCAAGGCGATGTCGGCACTGGAACTAGAGTCGTCTATGTACAGGTTGTCCGCAGGGCTAGGACATCAAACTTGACTGCACATCCTTGAGCGCTGTAGCATCCTCACATCTGCAAACAATGACTGAGAGTAGCATTTCCTAAGGTGTGACATTTGACTCCAAAGGGCGGTACTGCCCTTACCTTTATACAGGTTTTACGAGACACATTGGGTGCACATACTTACAATAACATTATTTCCATGGAATTTGTTACGGCCCCCTACCTAACTTGATGTTGGACTGCCGAGCCGGCTGGACCGACAGTGTCAACAAGACTCTCCCATATACAACACTGGAGAGTTCACCAGCTCCCTGATACACCTAGGGAGTGTCAACTAGACTCTCCCATGGAGAGTGTACCAGACTCTCCCATATACACTCATGGAGAGTACTACCCAGACTCTCCTATGGAGAGTGTTCATCAGTCTCTCCCTGTCACACAAGACAACCAGTGTCACACAAGACACAACCAGTGTAAACAAGACACATTTCAGGTACATAATTTCAGGTACAACAGTCTATTTTCAGGTACAAAGTCTCAGGTGCAACAGTCGGTACGGTGAATAAGCCAGTAGATAGTCTAAGGCCGTCACCAGCACGAAGAATCACTCTCAAGGTCTCTCGAACGTAGCCCTCTCCAGTAGAGTATGGGAGAGTCTACTCTCCAGTGGGTGTGACACTGGTTGTCTTGTGTGACACTGGTTGTGTCTTATGTGACACTGGTTGTGTCTTGTGTGACACTGGTTGTATTGTGTGACACTGGTTCTTGTGTAACACTGGTATGTTACCTGGAGTGTCAGGTATTTAGTGGTGTATCCAGAGAGTTTGTGACGGTGGCACGACACAAGTTGTCGTGTATTTGGTGTGTGTCAAGACGCGGTGCACAGGTTTACTAGAGATTGGGCTCATGATGCAGGGGGCGTGCCATGTGGCACAAAGAAGGTGTCGTGAGGTGACACTCAGCGATGGCGTGTGTAACACAGAGACAAGGGTGTCTGAGTACACGGTGGAGGAGTATCATGACAGATGTATGGCAGTGTCCTGCGTGACACTTGAAGACGGCAACGACTTGATAAGTACTAAGTATATGATTGCTTGTGGAATTTTATTGTATTGTTACTATGATTTTTGTGTATACATAAAATATTATGTTTTTACACAAATTATTAGATTATGTTTTTATTCAGATTATGTTTTTATATTAATAATAATATAATATTAAATATATGAAATCTGAGAGATTTTTATGTTATCCCGAACAGTCCTTTATTACAAATGAAGATTTTTTGTAATAGAATTCATTATACTACGGGTACCCTTTTAGAATAAATTTTACATATTTACATGGTGTTGTCCACCCCGACTCCGTTATTTACTAACTATACAATGTATGTGCATTAATCCCCATTTCTGCAAGCAAACAATTAGCGTAGCTAGCGTAGGAGTCGGACAAGTCAGTAGGTATGTCAATGTGACAGAAATGTACTGCTGTCCGGGGTCTCAGGCCATATGTATGGAGCCTTACAGGACTGTCATAGTGGTAGCGGGTGAAGAACTAGACAGGTTGTCACTAATTTGAGTCTGATTGTGGCTTTGCAACGCATGCGATTCCAGCTCTACTTCGGCTTGCACATGATCAATATACTTCATGTGGTCAAGGTGAGCTTCTCTGATAGTTCCGGTAGCGATCTCCCTCACCTTGAACTTATTGCCACGGAGCTGTCGTAGGACACGGTAAGGACCAACAAACTTGGGGACAAGTTTATGCATACCAGGGGTCTGCGTCGGGTTGAGCAACATAACTTTGCAGCCTGGTTCCACCTTGCTTTCCTTAGCATGGGCGTTGTGATCAGATGTGAACCTATCTGTGGCTTTTATGAGGTTCTCACATACT
This sequence comes from Cherax destructor, assembly GCA_009830355.1. Classification (NCBI taxonomy): domain Eukaryota; kingdom Metazoa; phylum Arthropoda; class Malacostraca; order Decapoda; family Parastacidae; genus Cherax; species Cherax destructor. The sequence goes on along the minus strand of WNWK01006179.1, from coordinate 85,875 downwards.
CGCTGGAAGACAAGCTGTGTGGTCCACATCTTAATTATACCGGTGTTATCGGTGTCATAAGTTGGACTAGGCGGAGCAAACAGGATTTCGTATGGTAAACGCTTATCATAGCCGTGCAAGGCAAAATGGGGTGTCTCACCAATCGAGCTGTTGAGGGAAGAGTTCAATGTACACTGAACATCTGGAATAGCCTCATCCCATGTAGTACAACTCGGATTAACGGTTACTCTGAGCACCTCCAGGACTTTGCGGTTTGTATGTTCAGCAAAACCATTACTCGCCGGGTGGCGTGGAGCTACTGGTGCTTGGTGAATGTCAAACCTGGAACAAAGGTCCTTCATCGTAGCATTTATGAACTCCTGTCTGACAGGAGAACACGTGGGCAGGTATGACGGAGGACGATATGCTCACAGAAAGCCGTAGGGTGTTGCCTAATGCAATGGGGCTGATTCCTCCATCCATGGGAGGGCGCCAGCTGTGGGATAACGGGTGAAGGACTGCATTGATACAGGGGGGATGAGGGTGGGGGAGTAGCGAGCCGTAGTGAGAGTAATTGGTGGGACACTAAAAGGCAACACCCTTGGTCAAGCAGGCAGAAGGCCTAGACCAGGATGATGGGAGGGAAGCAAGGATGGGTGGGGACGGGAGTGGCCCTATCTGTTCACTGAAGATGCGCATCACTGACTTAACTTTTGCTGATTGTTATACACAGTTCGTGCCTGTCCAGTGCCTTCTTGAAGACAGCCAGGGGTCTATTGGTAATCCCCCTTATGTATGCTGGGAGGCAGTTAAACAGTCTTGGGCCCTGGACACTTATTGTGTTGTCTCTCAAAGTACGTTTGGCGTCCCTGCTTTTCATTCGGGGAATATTGCATCTCCTGCCGAGTCTTTTGCTCTTATAGGGAGTGATTTTCGTGTGCAGGTTTGGTACCAATCCCTCTAGGATTTTCCAAGTGTATATTATCATGTTGTCATGTAGGGGGGTAAGGAACGGGTTGATAATACGGGGAATATGGGAGTAAAGGGGCCGGGAGTGAGTAGGCAGGAGATGTGAGTCGTGTGAGGAGCGGAGGTAATGTGACGTCACTGGTGACTACACCATCACCTCTCATTACCACCTAACACTACTCACCCTCTCAGTACTTGAAATATAAATAATAAAATAAAGTATAAGAATAAAGAATAATAAGTGAATATTACTATTCCACTCAAACACAGTTTATTTAAGTCCTTGTACAATAATATATTTAGGAACAGGAGAACACTATTGGGTTTAGATAAATGGGGATTGTACACATAAGCAGGGAGACAGGGAATACAATCAACTGACGAAACAGAATATAACTTACAATATGGTTCAGAGGACAGTTCACCACAGGAACTCAGTCATACTTCTAGCCACAGGTCCCAAGACCTCCAACAGTCTCCTCCTGAGACTCTCCAGCAGCTCTCCCAGAGCTCTGCACACCGGCAGCCGCTCTGCTAGAATCTCGTGCCCAGAGCTCTGCACACAGGCCAGAGGTCTGCCCGAATGTCCCTCTCTAGTTGTTTCCTCGGCCTTATATGGTCCTCCAAGCATCCCGCCAATGAGGAGTGCACCACGTGCTTTGACCTGATGCCGAAACCTGACGCTAGTTCAAAAGACAAAAGCCCTGAGACTTAAGTCAAGCAGCGTGTCTGACAGCTATTTACAAAGGGCAGGTGTGGCTGATTAGGTAGACCTCACAAGCACACTGACTACATCATAATGTATCTCTCTCACCTGCCTTCCAGGGAATACAGATGAAGGATCTTCAATTGTTCCCAGTAATTTAAGTACCTTATCATACTTATGTGTGATGTGAAAGTTCTTTGTACACTCTCCAGGTCTGCAATGTTGCCAGCCTTGAAGGGGGCCGTTAGTGTACAGCAGTATTCCAGCCTAGACAGAAGAAGCGATTTGAAGAGAATCATCTTGGGCTTGGCGTCCCTAGTTTACATGGTTCTCATTATCCATCCTATCATTTTCCTAGCAGATGTGGTAGATACATTGTTGTGGTCTTTGAAGGCGAGATCCTCTGACATTATCACTCCCAGGTCCTTCACATTACTTTTTTTCTCTATTGTAGGGTTATATTTTTAATTTCCTCAAGTTTTCCATATCTGAGTAGTTGAAGTTTCTCCTCATTGATCTTCATATTGTTTTGAGTGGCCCATTTGAAGATTTGGTTGATGTCCGCTTGGAGTTTTGCAGTGTCTTCGATCAAGGTCACTGCCATGGCAATCCGGGTGTCATCCTCAAAGGAAGACACGGAGCTATGGCATACATCTCTGTCTATGTCAGATATGAGGATGAGGAATAGAATGGGAGCGAGTACTGTGCCTTGTGGAACAGAGCTTTTCACCATAGCTGCCTCGGACTTCACTCTGTTTACTATTACTCTTTGTGTTATATTTGTCAGGAAGTTATAGATCCATCTACCAATTTTTCCTGTGGCGCAAAAAGAAAAACGAAACTTACTCTTTTTAAATTTAGTAATGTATACAGGAGAAGGGGTTACTAGCCCATTGCTCCCGGCATTAGTCGCCTCCTACGACACGCATGACTTACGGAGGAAAAATTATGTTCCACTTCCCCACGGAGATAAGAGGAAATTAACAAGAACTATTTAGAAAATAGAAGAAATCCTAGAGGGGTGTGTATATATATGTATGTTCATGTATGTATAGTGTGACCTAAGTGTAAGTAGAAGTAGCAAGACGTACCTGAAATCTTGCATGTTTATGAGACAGATAAAAGACATCTGCAATCCTACTATCATGTAAAACAATTACAGGTTTCATTTTTATACTCACTTGGCAGGACGGTAGTACCTCCCTGGTCGGCTGTTGTTTACCAACTTACTACCAAGTACCAAAAACCATTTGTCTCCATTCACTCCTATGTAACTTGCTCACACATGCCTGCTGTATATCCAAGACCCTTGTACCCATATCCTCGTTTATCTCCTCCCTCCATCCTTTTTTTTAGGACTACCCCTAACCCGCCTTCCCTCCACTACTGATTTATATACCCTCCAAGTCCTCCTATTTTGGTCTATCCTCTCTAAATGACCAAACCAACTTAGTAACCCTTCCAGAGCCCTTTGAATAATACATTTAGTAATTCCAAACCTTCTAATTCCAACACTACGAATTTTCTGCATAATATAAGAGTGTTGGTACCACCATACTCTCATACACTTCTTTGTTTGCCTCCATGGATAACGATCTTTGTCTCTGCAGACACCTCAATGGACCACTCACCTTTTTCTCTTCATCAATTCTATGTTTTACCGTCCTTCATATATCCCTCAGTCGACATGTCCTCTGCCAAATATCTGAACACATTTACTTCTAACCTGATATCCAATTTTTCCTTACCTAACTCGTTTGATATCTTCATCACCCTACTCTCAACTATGCTCAGTTTCAACTTCCTTCCTTTGGACTTCCTCCCAAACTCGTCTACTAAAATTTGCAGTTTTTCTTCAAAATCTCCCAAAAGCACAGTATTAACAGCAAAAAGTAACTGTCAACTCCCATTTTTTATGTGATTCCTCATAATTTAATCCCATCCCTCTTCCCTTGCATTTACTTCCTTGACAACGTCATCTATAAATACAAATGTTAAACAACCATGGTTATATTACACATCTGTATCAAGGATGTCCTGCCAAAGGAGGCCCTCCCTGGGAGATCCTCCAAGGGAGGGCCTCCTATGAGTCCTCCTAGGGATGTCTTCTCAGAGAGGTCCTCCCAGGGAGGTCTTCTCAAGGAGTTCCTCCCAGGCAGGTCTTTTGAAGGAAGTCTTCACAGGAAGGTCCTCTCAGGCAGGTCTTCCCAGGGAAGCTTTTTTAGTGAGATCTTCCCAGGGAGGTCTACCCAAGGAGGTCTTGCCAGGGAAGTCTTCTCAGGAAGGTCCTCTCAGGGAGGTCTTCCTAGGAAGGTATTCCCAGGTAGGTCTTCCAAAGGAGGTCTTGTCAGGGAGGTCTTCTCATGAGGTCTTCCAAGGAAGGTCTTCCCAGAGAGACCTTCCCCGGAAAGTTTCATCAGAGAGATCCTCTCAGGGTCTTTACAGGGAGGTCCTCTTAAGGAGGTCTTCCCAGGAAGGTCTTCGCAGGGAAGTCTTCCAAGGGAGGTGAGGTCTTTCCAGGGAAGTCTTCTGGGGGAGTTCCTCTCGGGAAAGACCTTCCAGGGAGGTCTTTCCAGGAAGGTCCTCAGACGTAGGTCCTCTCAGGAAGGTCTTCCCACTGAGGCCCTCTGAGAGGTTTCTGCTAATGAGAGAGACACTTAAGGTGAGCCAGCAGACTTCCTCACCAGGGGAGAATGACGTTAGTATAATGAGGAACGGCTAGCCTAGGAAAAGAGGATTCCCACTCCCCTACCGAGGAAAAAAACACATATACCAGGGACAGAAACAAGTGAACAATTATTTGGCACTTAGCTCTTATCCGCTGTATCAGTCACTTATCATTTTTTATTTTATGATTTATGTTTGCTATACACACAAAATTTTTTTTAGTAATTGCAATAGTAATGTATTTTAAATTATATTTTCTCTTGTTTGTAATTATATTATAAGACTGAGCTGAATCCTTCATTGACGGAATAATCTAGGTAAATATTCCGATGCTTGGATGGGACTCATGAACGAATGTGTAATATTCCTACCGTCCTCTAGTCCTCCTCCTCCATTCTCATTAACTCATTCCCCTCTACTTCCCTCCTCAGTAACTCATTCATATATCTACTTATACCGAATATTCTTATGAATATACAACTGCTTCTTTCTATATTCGCCCTTTTTACCTATTATCCTTCTATCTTTCTTCATACGTACTATTGTCTTTCTCAATTTCCTTCACTTCCAAAAACATTATTTTCGCTAACCCTCCCCTTCCCTATAATTATTGCCTAACTGACACTCGTTCTCTGACCATTACCAAAACTCCCTCACCCATTCTCAGCATTTCAGAATTCCTATGTCACAACCACTTTCTACATCCCAACAACTGTCATATCCAGTTTGCAGTTTTTTCTTCACTCCAGTTTATCATCCGTTTTCAGGTTCCCCAGTCGTTTTAATTCTGTGTTTTGTTTACACACAATGTTCGTTGGTCTTCAGTTTCTGTTTATCACTAACCTATCGTATATCGTGCAAATTCTGTTAGTGGTATAAAATATTTTATTGGCAATGCTTCATATAAAACACAAACATACATACACACACACACACACACACACACACACACACACACACACACACACACACACATCCATTGAAACTGGTCAACTACCCGAGGTGTGGAAGATGGCAAATGTAGTCCTATTTTTTAAGAAAGGAGACAGACATGAGGCATTAAACTACAGACCTGTGTCACTGACGTGTATAGTATACAAAATCATGCAGAAGATCATCAGGAGGAGAGTGGTGGAGCACCTAGAAAGACACAAGCTTATAAACGACAACGAGCACGGTTTAAGGGAAGGAAAATCCTATGTCACAAACCTACTGGAGTTTTATGACAAGGTAACAGAAGTAAGACACGAGAGAGAGAGGTGGATAGACTGCATTTTCTTGGACTGCAAGAGGGCGTTCGACACAGTTCCTCACAGGAGGTTAATGCAAAAGCTAGAGGATCAGGCACACGTAACAGGAAAGGCACTGCAATGGATCAGAGAATATCTGACAGGGAGGCAACAACGAGTCATGGAACGTGACGAGGTGTCAGAGTGGGCACCTGTGACGAGCTGGGTTCCACAGGGGTCAGTCCTAGGACCTGTGCTGTTTTTTTTATATGTGAATGATATAACGGAAGGGATAGACTCAAAAGTGTCCCTGTTTGCAGATGATGTGAAGTTAGTGAGAAGAATTAAATCAGTCGAGGATCAAGCAGGACTACAAAAGGACCTGGACAGGCTACAAGTCTGGTCCAGTAACTGGCTCCTTGAATTTAACCCTGCCAAATGTAAAGTCATGAAGATCGGGGAAGGGCAAAGAAGACCGCAGACAGAGTATAGTCTAGGTGGCCAAAGACTGCAAACCTCACTCAAGGAAAAAGATCTTGGGGTGAGTATAATACCGAGCACATCTCCTGAGGCACACATAAATCAGATAACTGCTGCAGCATACGGGCGGCTGGCAAACCTAAGAGTAGCGTTCCAATACCTCACTAAGGAATCGTTCAAGACTCTGTACACCATATACGTCAGGCCCATACTAGGTAGCAGCACAGTTGAACCACCTGGTCAAGCACGTCAAGAAGGAAATGCAAGGTTTGCAACAGACTAGTCCCAGAGCAAGGATTGTCCTAGAAGAATTCAAACCGGCCTGACGACACTAGAGACACGGTTAGGAGACATATAACGACATATAAATATGCAGAATAGATAAGGTGGACAGAGACAAGATGTTCCAGAGAGGGGACACAGAAACAAGGGGTCACAATTGGAAGTTGAAGACTCCTATGAGTCAAAGGAATGTTAGGAAGTATTTCTTCAGTCACAGAGTTGTCAGAAAGTGGAATAGCCTAGAAAGTGACGTAGTGGAGGCAGGAACCATACATAGTTTTAAGACGTGGTTTGATAAAGCTCATGGAGCAGAGAGAGAGAGAGGACCTAGTAGCAATCAGTGAAGAGGCGGGGCCAGGAGCTATGACTCGACCCCTGCAACCACAAATAGGTGAGTACAAATAGGTGAGTACAAATGGATGAGCACACACACAGGGAAATGTCCTACTAAGAAAGGTTAAGGGGAAATCGGCCTGACAACAGGAGGGTTAGGGGAGACATGATAATGACATACAAAATATTGCGAGGAATAGATAAGGTGGACAGAGACAGGATGTTCCAGAGATGGGACACAGAAACAAGGGGTCACAATTGGAAGTTGAAGACTCAGATGAGTCAAAGGGATGTTAGGAAGTATTTCTTTAGTCTCAGAGTTATCAGGAAGTGGAATAGTCTGGCAAATGAGGTAGTGGAGGCAGGAGCTGAGTCTCGACCCCTGCAACCACAAATAGGTGAGTACACACACTGAGGAAAGATAGAGGGAACAGAGGGGGTGGAGAAGTGGCACTGCCCTTCAAAAACGATGGGATTTTGATGAGCTGAAGAGATAAGACAGAGGAGAAGCAAGAGATTATATAATAGGAACGCTTCGGTCTGTAGATCCCAAGGTGGTAATTGCAGTGATGTATAACCCACCACAGAACAGCAGGAGGCCAAGGCAAAAGAATAATGAGAGTAATAGAGCGATGGTTGACACACTGGCCGAAGAGGCCAGAAGGGCTCATGGGAACAGAGCGAAGTTGCTGATCATTGGTGACTTCAACTACAAGGAAATCGATTGGGAGAACTTGGAGCCACATGGGGGCCAAAAAACGTGAAGGGCTAAGACAATGGAGGTGGTACTGGAAAACCTCATCTCCCAATATGTAAGGGAAAATATCAGAGAGAGAGGAGAGGATGAACCAGCGAGACTGGACCTAGTATTCTCCTTGAGAAGTGCAGATATTGAGGACATCACATATGAAAGGCCCCTTGGGGCCAGTGATCATATGGTTCTGAGCTTCGAATACATAGTAGAGTTACAAGTGAAGGGGAAAGCCGGAAGGGAAAGACGAATGAAGCCAAACTACAAGAAAGAGGACTACGCAGGCATGAGGAATTTCCTGCATGGTGTTCAGTGGGACAGAGAACTGACAGGGAAGTCAGTAAACGAGATGTTGGAATATGTGACAACAATATGAAAGGAAGCTGAGGAGAGGTTTGTACCCAAGGGTAACAGGAATAATGAAAAAGCCAGGTTGAGTCCATATTCACCCAAATGTGCAGGAGGTCAAAACCAAGTGTGCTATAGAATGGAAGAAGTATAGAAGGCAAAGGACCCAGGAGAATAAGAAGAGCAGTCGAAGAGCAAGAAATGAATATGCACAGGTAAGAAAGGAGGCCCAAAGACAATACGAGAATGACATAGCAGCGAATGCCAAATCTGACCCAAGCTGTTGTACAGCCACATCAGGAGGAAAACAACAGTCAAGGACTAGGTAGTCAGTCTGAGGAAGGAAGGAGGGGAGTTCACAAAAAAATGGCTGCAAAGTATGTGAGGAGCTCAACATGAGATTCAAAGAAATGTTCACAGTGGAGACAGAAGGGCGTCCAGAAAGACGGAGAGGTGGGGTACACCATCAAGTGTTGGACACAATACATGCAACCGAGGAAGAAGTGAAGAGGCTGCTAAACGAGCTAGAAACCTCAAAAGCGATAGGGACAGATAACATCTCTTCATGGGTCTTGAGAGAGGGAGCAGAGGAGCTATGTGAACCACTAACAACAATCTTCAACACATCTATTGAAACAGGGCGACTACCTGAAGTATGGAAGACAGGAAATGTAGTCCCAATTTTTAAAAAAGGAGACAGACAAAAAGCATTAAACTACAGACCAGTGTCACTGAAATGCATAGTATGCAAGGTCATGGAGAAGATTATCAGGAGAAGAGTGGTGTAGCACCTAGAAAGAAATGAGCTCATAAACGACAGCCAGCACGGTTTCAGGGATGAGAAATCCTGCGTCACAAACCTACTGAAGTTCTATGACAGGGTGACGGCAGTAAGACCAGAGAGAAAGGGGTGGGTAGATTGCATTTTCTTGGATTGCAAGAAGGCGTTTGACAGGGAAGGCTCTGCAATGGATCAGGAAATACCTGTAAGGAAAACAACAGCGAGTCATGGTACGTGGCGAGGTGTCCGAGTGGGCACCTGTAACGAGCGGGGTGCCACAGGGATCAGTCCTAGGACCGGTGCTGTTTCTGGTATTTGTGAACGACATGACGGAAGGATAGGCTCCGAAGTGTCCCTGTTTGCAGATGATGTGAAGTTGATGAGAAGAATTCAATCGGACGGGGACCAGGCAGAACTACAGAGGGATCTGGACAGACTGCAGGCCTGGTCCAGCGATTGGCTCCTGAAGTTCAACCCCACCAAGTGCACAGTCATAAAGATTGGGAAAGGGCAAAGAAGACCGCAAACGGAGTACAGTCTAGGGGGCCAGAGACTACAAACTTCACTCAAGGAAAAAGATCTTGGGGTGAGTATAACACTAGGCACATCTCCTGAGGCGCACATCAACCAACTCACTGCTGCAGCATACGGGCGCCTGGCAAACCTAAGAACAACATTCCGACATCTTAATAAGAAATCGTTCAGGACCCTGTACACTGTGTACGTTAGGCCCATATTGGAGTATGCAGCACCAGTTTGGAACACAGACCTAGCCAAGCACGTAATGAAACTAGAGAAAGTGCAAAGGAGGAGAGGTTAAGGGAAATCGACCTGACGACACTGGAGGACAGGAGAGATAGGGGGACATGATAACGACATATCAAATACTGAGAGGAATTGACAAGGTGGACAGGGACAGAATGTTCCAGAGATGGGACACAGCAACAAGGGGACACAGTTGGAAGTTGAAGACTCAAATGAGTCAAAGGGATGTTAGGAAGTATTTCTTCAGTCACAGAGTGGTCAGGAAGTGGAACAGTTTGAGAAGTGATGTAGTGGAGGCAGGCTCCATACATAGCTTTAAGAAGAGGTATGATAAAGCTCATGGCGCAGGGAGAGTGACCCAGTAGCGGCCAGTGAAGAGGAGGGGCCAGGAGCTATGAATCGACCCCTGCAACCACAACTAGGTGAGTACACGCACGCACGCATGCACACGCACGCATAGACACACACACACACACACACACACACACACACACACACACACACACCTACACACATACACACAAACACACACACATATACACTCACAAGTGATCCTGAGCTTCGAATACACAGTAGTATTACACATGGAGAGGGAAGCAGGAAGGGCAGGACGAACAAAGCAGAACTACAAAAGAGGTGACTACACAGGCATGAAGAACTTCCTGCACGAGGTTCAATGGGAAAGATAATTGGCAGGAAAATCAGTAAATGACATGATGGAATGTGTGACAACAATATACAGGGAAGCAGAGTAGAGGTTCGTACCCAAGGGTAAAAGAAACATTGAGAAGGTCAATACGAGCCCTTGGTTCACCCTGTGGTGTAGAGAGGCTAAAACTAAGTGCGCTAGAGAATGGAAAAAGTATAGAAGGCAAAGGACTCAGGAAAATAAGGAGATTAGTCAAAGAGCCAGAAATGAATATACACTGATAAGGAGGGAGGCACAACGGCAATACGAAAGTGACATAGCAGCGAAAGCCAAGTCAGACCCAAAGCTGTTGTACAGTCACATCAGGAGGAAAACAACAGTTAAGGACCAGGTGATCAGGCTAAGGAAGGAAGGAGGAGAGATCATAAGAAACGACCGAGAAGTGTGTGAGGAGCTCAAGAAGAGATTTAGAGAAGTATTTACAGTGGAGAAAGAAAGGACCATGAAAGCCGAATTGATGGGTTACACCGTCAAGAGCCGTTATGTGAACAAGAGACCTCAAAGGCCAGACAATATCTCTCCATGGGTCCTGAGAGAGGGAGCAGAGGCGCTCTGTGTATCACTAACACCAATCTTCAACACATCTATCGAAACAGGGCGACTACTTGAGGTATGGAAAACAGCAAATGTAGTCCCAATTTTTAAGAAAGGAGAGAGACATGCAGCGTTAAACTACCAACCGGTGTCACTGATATGTATAGTATGCAGAGTCATTGTGAAGATTATTAGAAGAGTGGAGGAACACCTAGAAAGGAATGAGCTCATTCACGACAACCAGCACGGTTTCAGGGAAGGGAAATCCTTTGTCACAAACCAACTGGAGTTTTACGACAAGGTGACGGTAGTAAAGCAAGACTGAGTGAGGGGTGGGGAGACTGCGTTTTTTTGGAGTGTAAGGAGGCTTTTGACACAGTTCCACACAATAAATTAGTGCAAATGCTGGAGGATCAAGCAGGTATAAGAGGAAAGGTACTGCATTGGATCAGAGAATATCTGACAGGGAGGCAACAGTGAGTCATGGTATGTGATGAGGTGTTAGTGTGGGCGCCTGTGACGAGCAGAGTTCCACAAGGGGTCAGTCCTTGGTTTCTGGTATATGTGAATGACATGACGGAAGGGATAGACACAGAAGTGTCCCTGTTTGCAGACGATGTGAAGCTAATGAGGAGAATTCAGTCGGATTAGGACCAGGAAGGACTACAAAGAGATTTGGACAGACTGCAATCCTGGTACAGCAATTGCCTCCTAGATTTTAACTACAGCAAGTGCAAAGTCATTAAGATCGTAGTAGGGCAAAGAAGACCGCAGACAGAGTACAGTTTAGGTAGCCAAAGACTGCAAACCTCACTTAAGAAAAGGATCTGGGGGTGAGAATTATACCGACCATATCTTCTGAAGCGCACATCTACCAAATAACTGCTGCAGCATTTGGGCGATTAGCAAACCTAAGACACCTCAGAAAGGAATCATTCTGGACTCTGTACACAGTGCATGTCAGGCCCATACTTGAGTATGCAGCACCAGTCTGGAACCCACACTTAGTCAAGCACATCAAGAAATTAGAGAAGGTGCAGAGGTTTCCAACGGGACTAGTCCCGGCGCTAAGGCGCATGTCCTAAGAAGAGAAGGTTAAAGGAAATCGACCTGACGTCACTGGAGGACAGGAGAGAGAAAGGGGAGGGGACATGATAACAACATATTAAATACTGAGAGGAAATCACAAGGTGAACGGAGACTGGATATTTCAGAGATTGGACATAACAACAAGGGGTCACAGTTAAAGACTCAGACGAGTCACAGGGATGTTAGGAAGTATTTCGTCAGTCACACAGGTGTCAGAAAGTGGAAATGTCTGGAAAGTGATGTTGTTTACCTGGGTTATACCTGAAGAGGGTTTAGGGGGTCATCGCCCCCACAGCCCGGTCTGTGACCAGGCCGTGTGGTGAATCAGGGCCTGATCAACCAGCCTGTTACTGTTGGCCGCACGCAACCCGACGTACGAACCACAGCCTGGCTGGTCAGGTACTGACTTTAGGTGCCTGTCCAGTGGCTTCTGGAAGACAGCCAGGGGTCTATTGGTAATTCCCCTTATGTGTACTGTGGAAGCAAGATCCATACATAGCTTTAAGAAGAGGTACGACAAAACTCATGAAGCAGGGAGAGAGTGAACCTAGTAACGACCACCGAAGAGGCGGATCCAGGAGCTGTGACTCGGCCTCTGCAATACAATTTAGTGAGTACACACACACACTCACCTCATCTTGCAAAATCATAAAGGTATTATTATTATGAAACATTTTATGAGGTTAGAATAATGTATAGAATATATTATAGAAGAATTGAGTAGCACATGAGTAGAGTGTTGCACGGGCAGACACGGGGACCAGTCGATGGATGGTGTTGCACGGGCAGACACGGGGACCAGTCGATGGATGGTGTTGCACGGGCAGACACAGGGACCTGTCGATGGATGGTGTTGCACGGGCAGACACGGGGACCAGTCGATGGATGGTGTTGCACGGGCAGACACGGGGACCAGTCGATGGATGGTGTTGCACGGGCAGACACAGGGACCTGTCGATGGATGGTGTTGCACGGGCAGACACGGGAACCAGCCGATGGATGGTGTTGCACGGGCAGACACGGGGACCAGTCGATGGATGGTGCTGCACGGGCAGACACGGGGACCAGTCGATGGATGGTGTTGCACGGGCAGACACGGAACCAGTCGATGGATGGTGTTCACGGGCGACCAGGGACCGTCGATGGATGGTGTTGACGGGCAGCACGGAACCAGCCGATGGATGGTGTTGCACGGCGAACGGGACCAGTCGATGGATGGTGCTGCACGGGCAGACACGGGGACCAGTCGATGGATGGTGTTGCACGGGCAGACACGGGAACCAGTCGATGGATGGTGTTGCACGAGCAGACACGGGGACCAGTCGATGGATGGATGGATAGAATGACTTTATAGGAGAACATAATCAACTAAGGCACTATGTATTAATGGAGATATTAAATAAGGAAAATGCAGCTTAATAAATTAAATGGAAGTTTTAATGCCTCCTACAGAAAGGGCATAAGAGAGAAGCTGAGCAAGCTGATATAATGAAAAACAATGAGATGATTAATCTGTAAATAAGAATTACAGTAAAAATGAATTTATAGGTTTAATGGATTAGAACAGAAAATTAGATGAGAGTTATGCAGGAATAACTAGGTATACAACAGAATAAAAGCTTCAAGTGTAGCTGGTACAAGATATTTCTGAAAATGTCAACGAAAGCTTAGAGAAGCGGAGAAAAATTTAGAAGAATATATATATCTAAGATTGAAGATAATTTTTCAAAATTAACTAGGCTTAAGACAGAGATTGAACAACAAGTGGTAGTAATTACTTCTAAAGCTAATGTTAGTCAAGAATTTAAAAACAAGATTGCAGATATGGCTAAATAATTGAGGGACGTTGTTGTTGTTGACGCCTCAGGACACAGATATCAAGTGACATCTCTAAAGTTCACCACAGCTGACTCTTGCAAGTACAGTTATTTATATTAATCTATGTTTCTCATTCCTCGTGTATGTTTGGAGTCATACTAAATAGTAAGAACCGGGTCATCCCCGAAAAATAGGATTTCTTAATTAAAAATATGAATGTAGTTGATAGATACAAGCAGTTACTGCGTATTCCTTGAATACAAGAATGTCTTTGACACTGTACCTCACGCAATAATATTTCATCAACTTAAAAAAAAGAACAATGCAACATAATAATATAAAGAAAAAATATTAAAAAAAAAAAGAAATATGTAAACAACAGAAAAAAGATTTACTCTGAGAGACAAAGTGTCGATGTTAGCAGAGCAGTTCAATAGCAGTCTCTTTACGTAAACTGCTTCATATACGTCCACCTGGACACCTGGTGTCGGACAAATAAATACATTCAAATATAGCTAATAAAATAAAGAAAATAAAGAAGGTAATTAAGCTAAAATGGCCGACAATATATTAGGTAAAATGACACTAGTGCAACTAATGTGACATTGTATTGTGAGGCAACGACATTGTATTGTGGGGCAACGACATTGTAATGTGGGGCAACGACATTGTATTGTGGGGCAACGACATTGTATTGTGGGGCAACGACATTGTATTGTGGGCAACGACATTGTATTGTGGGCAACGCATTGTATTGTGGGGCAACGACATTGTATTGTGGGGCAACGACATTGTATGGGGCAACGAATTGTATTGGGGCAACGACATTGTATTGTGGGGCAACGACATTGTATTGTGGGGCAACGACATTGTATTGTGGGGCAACGACATTGTATTGTGGGGCAACGACATTGTATTGTGGGGCAACGACATTGTATTGTGGGGCAACGACATTGTATTGTGGGGCAACGGCATTGTATTGTGGGGCAACGACATTATATTGTGGGGCAACGTCTCGCTCTAAGGAGCGAACAACGGCTTCACAAATCTCTGGAGGGAAAAACGTCACATTAGATGGACTTGTATTCTTATACCTGACATAATAAAAACAGTCCAGACAGACGAGCACTAACAATCTAAAGACAACATTGACTTACTCAAAGTATATAACAAAAAATGGTAGTAGTTTGAAAACAAAAAGAAATTGAAATTTTATTTACATTGTTACTTACTTTTCTTGGTGACACTTGCCATCAGACACTAGTTGATTTATCAGTTTATTCTCAAAGATTTACAACTACTTTCTAAGATTTTTACCATCACTTTCTGTCGGATGCTTTCTACATGATGTCTTATTGCTTTCTACATGCTGTCTCAATACTTTCTACATGCTGTGTTATTACTTTCTACATGCTGTTATTACTTTCTACATGCTATCTTAATACTTTCTACATGCTATTTTATTACTTTCTACATGCTGTTATTACTTTCTACATGCTATCTTAATACTTTCTACATGCTATCTTATTACTTTCTACATGCTGTCTTACTAATTTCTACATGCTGTCTTATTACTTTCTACATGCTATCTTAATACTTTCTACATGCTATCTTATTACTTTCTGCATGCTGTCTTACTAATTTCTGCATGCTGCCTTATTACTTTCTACATGCTGTCTTATTACTTTCTACATGCTGTGTTATTACTTTATACATGCTGTCTTAATAATTTCTACATGCTGTCTTATTACTTTCTACATGCTGTCTTATTACTTTCTACATGTTATCTTAATACTTTCTACATGCTGTCTTAATACTTTCTACATGCTGTCTTATTACTTTATACATGCTGTCTTATTACTTTCTACATGCTGTCTAATTACTTTCTACATGTTGTCTTAATACTTTCTGCATGCTGTCTTATTACTTTCTACATGCTGTCTTATTACTTTCTACATGCTATCTTAATACTCTCTACATGCTGTCTTATTACTTTCTACATGCTGTCTTATTACTTTCTACATGCTGTCTTATTTCTTTCTACATGCTGTCTTCTTACTTTCTACATGCTGTCTTCTTACTTTCTACATGCTGTCTTATTACTTTCTACATGTTGTCTTAATACTTTCTGCATGCTGTCTTATTACTTTCTACATGCTGTCTTATTACTTTCTGCATGCTATCTTAATACTCTCTACATGCTGTCTTATTACTTTCTACATGCTGTCTTATTACTTTCTACATGCTGTCTTCTTACTTTCTACATGCTGTCTTAATACTTTCTGCATGCTGTCTTATTACTTTCTACATGCTGTCTTATTACTTTCTACATGCTATCTTAATACTTTCTACATGCTGTCTTATTACTTTCTACATGCTGTCTTATTACTTTCTACATGCTGTCTTATTACTTTCTACATGCTATCTTAATACTTTCTACATGCTGTCTTAATACTTTCTACATGCTGTCTTATTACTTTCTACATGCTGTCTTATTACTTTCTACATGCTATCTTAATACTTTCTACATGCAGTCTTATTAGTTTCTACATGCTGTCTTATTACTTTCTACATGCTGTCTTATTACTTTCTACATGCTATCTTAATACTTTCTACATGATGTCTAATTACTTTCTACATGCTGTCTTATTACTTTCTACATGCTGTATTATTACTTTCTAAATGCTATTTTAATACTTTCTACTTGCTGTCTTATTACTTTCTACATGCTGTATTATTACTTTCTAAATGCTATTTTAATACTTTCTACTTGCTGTCCTATTACTTTCTACATGCTGTCTTATTACTTTATACGTGCTGTCTTTTACTTTTCATTTGCTGTCTTAGTACTTTCTACATGTCGTATTACTTTTTACATGCTATCATATTACTTTCTACATGATGTCTCAATACTTTCTACATGCTGTCTTATTACTTTCTACCTGCAGTCTCCTTACTTTCTACCTGCAGTCTCCTAACTTTCTACCTACAGTCTCCATACTTTATACCTACAGTCTCCATACTTTCTACCTGCAGTCTCCTTACTTTCTACCTACAGTCTCCTTACTTTCTACCTGCAGTCCTCTTACTTTCTACCTGCAGTCCTCTTACTTTCTACCTACAGTCTCCATACTTTCTACCTACAGTCTCCATACTTTCTACCTTTAGTCTCCTAACTTTCTACCTGCAGTCTCCTTACTTTCTACCTACAGTCTCCTAACTTTCTACCTACAGTCTCCATACTTTCTACCTACAGTCTCCTAACTTTCTACCTACAGTCTCCATACTTTCTACCTACAGTCTCCATACTTTCTACCTACAGTCTCCTAACTTTCTACCTGCAGTCTCCATACTTTCTACCTACAGTCTCCTAACTTTCTACCTACAGTCTCCTAACTTTCTACCTACAGTCTCCTAACTTTCTACCTGCAGTCTCCATACTTTCTACCTACAGTCTCCATACTTTCTACCTACAGTCTCCTAACTTTCTACCTACAGTCTCCATACTTTCTACCTACAGTCTCCTAACTTTCTACCTACAGTCTCCTAACTTTCTACCTACAGTCTCCTAACTTTCTACCTACAGTCTCCTAACTTTCTACCTACAGTCTACTAACTTTCTACCTACAGTATCCTAACTTTCTACCTGCAGTCTCCATACTTTCTACCTACAGTCTCCATACTTTCTACCTACAGTCTCTTAACTTTCTACCTACAGTCTCCATACTTTCTACCTACAGTCTCCTAACTTTCTACCTACAGTCTCCTAACTTTCTACCTACAGTCTCCTAACTTTCTACCTACAGTCTCCTAACTTTCTACCTACAGTCTACTAACTTTCTACCTACAGTCTCCTAACTTTCTACCTACAGTCTCCTAACTTTCTACCTACAGTCTCCATACTTTCTACCTACAGTCTCCTAACTTTCTACCTGCAGTCTCCATACTTTCTACCTGCAGTCTCCATACTTTCTACCTACAGTCTCCATACTTTCTACCTACAGTCTCCATACTTTCTACCTACAGTCTCCTACTTTCTACCACAGTCTCTAACTTTCTACCTACAGTCTCCTAACTTTCTACCTACAGTCTCTAACTTTCTACCTACAGTCTCCTAACTTTCTACCTACAGTCTCCTAACTTTCTACCTCAGTCTCCATACTTTCTACCTACAGTCTCCATACTTTCTACCTACAGTCTCCTAACTTTCTACCTACAGTCTCCTAACTTCTACCTACAGTCTCCTAACTTTCTACCTGCAGTCTCCATACTTTCTACCTACAGTCTCCATACTTTCTACCTACAGTCTCCTAACTTTCTACCTACAGTCTCCTAACTTTCTACCTACAGTCTCCTAACTTTCTACCTGCAGTCTCCATACTTTCTACCTACAGTCTCCATATCTTTCTACCCTACAGTCTCCTAACTTTCTACCTACAGTCTCCTAACTTTCTACCTACAGTCTCTAACTTCTACCTCAGTCTCCATACTTTCTACCTACAGTCTCCATACTTTCTACCTACAGTCTCCTAACTTTCTACCTACAGTCTCCTAACTTTCTACCTACAGTCTCCTAACTTTCTACCTGCAGTCTCCATACTTTCTACCTACAGTCTCCATACTTTCTACCTACAGTCTCCTAACTTTCTACCTACAGTCTCCATACTTTCTACCTACAGTCTCCTAACTTTCTACCTACAGTCTCTTAACTTTCTACCTACAGTCTCCATACTTTCTACCTACAGTCTCCATACTTTCTACCTACAGTCTCCATACTTTCTACCTACAGTCTCCTAACTTTCTACCTACAGTCTCCTAACTTTCTACCTGCAGTCTCCATACTTTCTACCTACAGTCTCCATACTTTCTACCTACAGTCTCCTAACTTTCTACCTACAGTCAACTAACTTTCTACCTACAGTCTCCATACTTTCTACCTACAGTCTCCATACTTTCTATCTACAGTCTCCTAACTTTCTACCTACAGTCAACTAACTTTCTACATGCAGTCTCCTAACTTTCTACCTACAGTCTCCTAACTTTCTACCTACAGTCTCCTAACTTTCTACCTGCAGTCTCCATACTTTCTACCTGCAGTCTCCATACTTTCTACCTACAGTCTCCATACTTTCTACCTACAGTCTCTTAACTTTCTACCTACAGTCTCCATACTTTCTACCTACAGTCTCCTAACTTTCTACCTACAGTCTCCTAACTTTCTACCTACAGTCTCCTAACTTTCTACCTACAGTCTCCTAACTTTCTACCTACAGTCTCCATACTTTCTACCTACAGTCTCCATACTTTCTACCTGCAGTATCTTTACTTTCTACCTACAGTCTCCTAACTTTCTACCTACAGTCTCCTAACTTTCTACCTACAGTCTCCTAACTTTCTACCTACAGTCTCCATACTTTCTACCTACAGTCTCCATGCTTTCTACCTACAGTCTCCATACTTTCTACCTACAGTCTCCATACTTTCTACCTGCAGTATTTTTACTTTCTACCAGTTGTCTCAATGTGAAAAAAATCGCACACTTATTTATTAACTTTATTGAAAGCGTTTCGCCCACACAGTGGACAAACTACGTGATAAAGCTCTTATATATTTCTCATCTTATCTTTATTTTTCATCTTTTCTGTATTTCTTATTTTGTTGGTACTTCTCATCTTATCAGTGCTTCTCACCTTGTCAGTATTTCTCTTTTTTTTTTGTTTCTCATCCTTTTTATGTATCTCATCTTGTCTGTAGTTCTCATTTTTCCGGTATTTCTCATCTCTTCAGTATTTCTTATCTTGTCAGTGTTTCTCATCTTGTCGCGGGATCTCACCTTTTTGGTATTTCTTATATTATTGGTATTTCTCATTTTTACTGATAATTCTTATCTTGCCGGTATTTCGTATCTTGTCGGTATTTCTCATGTTTCCCCTATTTTTCATCTTTTCGGTATTTCTAATCTTGTCGGTATTTCTTATCTTGTGGGTATTTCTCATATTTTCCCCATTTCTCATCTTTTGGGTCTTTTACATCATGTGGGTATTATTCATATTGGGAATATTTCTCATCCTGTGGGCATATCTCATTTCTTTCAGTATTTCTCATCAGGTCGGTATTTCTCATCTGGTCGGTATTTCTCATCTGGTCGGTATTTCTCATCTTGTATGTCTCATCTTTCGGGTATTTTATAACGTTACCTATCCTCCCAGCTGTCTCGTTATTCCTCCCTACCGTCTCGTTACTTTACCATTATACAAATGATTCAAGCATCTCAATGCCCCTCGTGCAATTCTTCCCCCTCACCGTCACTTTATTGCACTTGCCATTTATCTTCAAGCTTCCGCGACTCTCCCTCTTACTTTATCACTCTCTTCAATGAATACTAACGAGGGTCACTGACTCACACAGTTGAAAGAAGAAAAATTCTTAAGTATTCTTATGTCAGTATTCTTGTTACAGAGGAGGATACCATATATACTTTTTTTACTTTTTTTACTCATTCTGCTTCTTCCTGGGAATATTTTTCTTCTTGTTGTCGTCTTCTGTGGCTACTGCTTGTTACTGTGGCTACTGCTTGTTACTGTGGCTACTGCTTGTTACTGTGGCTACTGCTTGTTACTGTGGCTACTGCTTGTTACTGTGCTCGCTTGTTACTGTGGCTCTTGTTACTGTGGCTACTGCTTGTTACTGTGGCTACTGCTTGTACTGTGGCTACTGCTTGTTACTGGCTACTGCTTGTTACTGTGGCTACTGCTTGTTACTGTGGCTACTGCTTGTTACTGTGGCTACTGCTTGTTACTGTGGCTACTGCTTGTTACTGTGGCTACTGCTTGTTACTGTGGCTACTGCTTGTTACTGTGGCTACTGCTTGTTACTGTGGCTACTGCTTGTTACTGTGGCTACTGCTTGTTACTGTGCTACTGCTTGTTACTGTGGCTACTGCTTGTTACTGTGGCTACTGCTTGTTACTGTGGCTACTGCTTGTTACTGTGGCTACTGCTTGTTACTGTGGCTACTGCTTGTTACTGTGGCTACTGCTTGTTACTGTGGCTACTGCTTGTTACTGTGGCTACTGCTTGTTACTGTGGCTACTGCTTGTTACTGTGGCTACTGCTTGTTACTGTGGCTACTGCTTGTTACTGTGGCTACTGCTTGTTACTGTGGCTACTGCTTGTTACTGTGGCTACTGCTTGTTACTGTGGCTACTGCTTGTTACTGTGGCTACTGCTTGTTACTGTGGCTACTGCTTGTTACTGTGGCTACTGCTTGTTACTGTGGCGACTGCTTGTTACTGTGGCTACTGCTTGTTACTGTGGCTGACTGCTTGTTACTGTGGCTACTGCTTGTTACTGTGGCTACTGCTTGTTACTGTGGCGACTGCTTGTTACTGTGACTGGGAGGGATTAAGTAATAATAATAAGCAAATATATTTTGGTTGCTTGACAATCCAAGAAAGATGTCTCAGTCTTCCCAGAAACCAACCTGGTCTTCCTCAGTGAACACAAAATCAATAGCTTAGGTAATTCTGACACAGTAAAATATAAAAATAAGTATTGATGAGTACGTGCTTGTGTGTGTGTATTCATGTACATATTTACGCTTTTGCTTATGAAAGCAAGTGCGTATGTAATGCGTGGTTGATATGACATATTTATTGGAAATGTTTCGGTACTGGGAATTTGGTCACATCAGATGATTAAAGAGAATATAGAATGTATATTGGAGAAAGCAGGTCACCGGTGAAGATCAAGTGAAGGCGTCTGATCATCTAATTGCCTTGGCACTTGACAGCAACAATCAGTATCAGAAGTATCATATGTGTATTGGTAGTTGAGATGAAGTACTTGTCCTGCTCTGTCGTCTATAGTGTTCGTAGTGACAATTAAAGATGCTTCAATTTAGTTGCATCTATTCCTGTTTTTTTTTTTCAGATTAGCTCTGCATTGTTCCAGTTCATGAGATGTCCCTCTTTAGCTCTTTATATCTATACGAAACACAGATATTTCTGGTGTCGTCTCGGTTGCATACGTTTTCGTGTTCTCACGCAGATATAAAAAGTTTCCTAAGTGCATCTCTTACATAGATCTTGCTGCACAGTCCACATGGTATTGTTTACACTGCAGCTTCGCTGGAAGAATCCTGGTGAGTCTTTGATGGAAGACGTGGCCATGGTAGCTGATGTTGTTTCTTGAGAGGGTCTGTCTGACTTTGTTTTCAAAGTCTCCTCAATACAGATTAAGGGATCAGTGTTTCTCGGCGTTGGCACTGTCGGTAGTGTTGAGTATTTTCGAGAGTATGAATGGTGGTTTTGAAGCGAGCCATAATCTACACCGATTTCTCTTTTCAGGACTCTTGAAGCTTTTCGGAAATTGGAAACCGTGGGCTTAATGCTCTCAGGGTAGAAAGAAAGGTACCATTTCTGAATGAAAATGGCGAAATGGAAGAACGGGATTTAGACATGGAATGCGATACAGAGAATGAAACGATATCCGTAAATATGATGTGCTGAGCATGTAAGAACTGCGCCAGTTGTTGCTACCAATTCTACGTCTTTACAATGTATTGACCGATGATTATCACGCGATTGTCCTTGTATACAGGTACTCACACTGTCCACCACTCAAGTCGTCTGTAAAACAAGTATCTCTACTTTAAATTTCATCAGGAACCAACTAAGAAGCACTTCAACCCAGGAACACTTGGATTCTTTCATGTTTGCAGTAGACAAGGAGAGTATGATAACCCTTAATTTATATTAAATTATCGATCAAATTGATGACACTAAGAAACTGTAGAGAAATTTCACTTTACAAGGTAAAATTTATTTTTTAAACTGGCATAAATAGTTTTCATGAGAATTTTTGAATCAGAATAGACAACCTGTGTACATTTTTGTCACTTTAAAATTTGCACTATGTGTATATTTTAATATCAATTTTAATAGCAATTTTAATAGCAATTTTAAACCTTTCACGAAAACTTTACAAATCAGTGTTTAAATATAGACTGTACTCATCCAGATCTTTCAAATCATTATAATTATTCAAGAACACCTATGTTTTATTTGCATTCATGTATATATTCAGTTAATTAGTTATTGCAGGAATACTGAGACCTTGTTTGTAGTGAATAATAATCAATGACGTCAGTAATCAGGACGATTGACATATTTAATAATTTACATAAAATATTAAACGAAACAAGTGATGCATTTGTTTTTTGAGAGGAACAAACTGTTAATATTTTAACAAAAATAATGAGTAACGTTACATCATTCTAGACAAAAACCTCTATTTCAGTTATAGATGAAGTTAAATAAAAAACGTGTAAAAAAACTGGACCTGTCTACTCTGAAAGCTCCAGCATAACATTAATAAATACACAGGTCCGAATAGCACAGCCAATTTCTGTTTACTATTCTAGGTAATGCAATCCCCTTATACCCGATTGTGATACAATACACAGGTAGCCAACAACATTACAAATCTAGAGCAAATCTCTTAATAGAAAACTTATGAAAACTGAAATATAATCAAAACACAGCTATAAACATCTTGAATAAGATCCTTGAGAAGTAAATTTACAATAACACAAATAAACCATCTGACACACCATCAGAACTGTGCAGAGGCATATCAAACCATGAAGAAACATGAATAAACACTCAGAAGTGTAAAGAAGATCAGGTGAGAAGCTGAACTAAAGTATCATGTCAAATCCCTAAGAAACAGAGGCTTAGCCAGAGTTACACAGACACCACTTGTTCCAAGTGTCTTCTCAATGCTTATAACATGCAGAACCATTGCTCATCTACACTCTTATCAATTAAGGCACGAAATTTATAGGTTATAAATGAAGACAGACGGGTAAGGAGGCTTCATCCCCTTTAATTTGCTAACCAGTTATCGTGAGTGTGAGAAAAACACAGGCGAGCAAGCTACGACTTCTTGGACTCCCGAAACATCTGTCATACTCTCACAGATCTTATATAACCGCATAGTAATAAATGAGAAACCATATATTATATAATATTTTTCTTGTCTTCGCAGCAGAGGAGAACGAAAATGTAAGTTCAATGACTCGAGTAAACCTATATTGCATAACCATATTGCATATTGCATAACCCCATATTGCATAACCCAAGTTCCTTGTACCTGAGTGCATGTGACACAATGAGTGCAGAGTGAAAGGACAAATCTGTAATGCGTTTAAATAATACCATTTAAATTTTGCAGAAAATCAGAAGATGCATTCATAAGTTCTCACTAGACACTAATATCATGATTTCTTTATTAAAAACAGCAAATTGGGACATTCACAGACACAATCAGACCTTCCACCTAGACAAGCCGCTTGTAAGTTTCATTATACAAGTTATCAGCACTGAAGTGTTGAAGCTAATTGGATGCAACACTTAAAAATTATCACAGGAAATACAGTATTTCAGTTCCCTCAACGTCTTCCAAAACAGTAACTTGGACCCCACACACAACAAAATAAATCCAAACTTATTTCAAAGTTAGACTAAGTAGCTGTTAGTGAAGTAATTAATTAATTATGAAAGTGTTTCCAGTTTTACAGAGAACAATATGATTAATAAAATTTGTATATTAAAACTTGCACAACCAAATATCAAAGTGAAAACTCTATTTGAGGAAAACATATGAGCACTAAAAGTTTGAAGCTCACCAGAAGATGCATTAGCAAGTTACTAAAGAAAATCTAGAAAAGTGCTGCTACGCGGCCTATGCCACATAAACTTTTCATCCATTTCGTACGATGTGTCAGTTATTAAAATTTAATGTCGTTCACAATTATTTTATCACAGGAAGTCACTAAACTAGTAGAGGTCGTACAGCGCCGGTATAATAATAATAATAATAATAATAATAATAATAATAATAATAATAATAATAATAATAATAATAATAATAATAATAATAATAATAATAATAATAATAATAATAATAATAGTAATATATCTTTATTTCTACAAGTACATGTACAAGGTATACAGGCCTAGCTGACTTCAATGACATACTACTATATACAAAGCCGCTTGTTGTGCAGAGCATTTCGGGCAAATTAGGTCAGTTTTGTCCCAGGATGCGACCCACACCAGTCTACTAACACCCAGGTACCCATTTTACTGATGGGTGAACATAGACAACCGGTGTAAAGAAACACGTCCAATGTTTCTACCCTCGCTGGGAATCGATCCCAGACCCTCGCCGTGTGATGGGAGACATTTAGTCTCGATCCAGGCAAGGTGAGGATAAGTTCAATTCCTTGGATCAAGAGCCCCTCACCAGCATCAAGGTACCCTCCAGGTATTTAGGGAAGAATATTACAAAACCATCTCGTAATTAAAAGTGGGTAAACGACACCTACACACTCCATTAACAATACAACAAGTATTCAAATACTGAAGCTGGTCAGACGAAGCTTTCTAAAGTTATCTAGTGGAAACAAATTTCAGGATAGGTATAAATAAAATAGAGCAGACAGCACATACAGCTGACACCTGTTCCAAAACTCGCACCTGCAACGGTAGTAATAATTAACCAGGATTAAAAATAGGAGGTGATCAGTGTGGCACATATTCAACGAGCATTGCACATAACAATCCTGCATGCTATCAATAAACAGATCTTTGTATGGTAGTTTACTGCCTGTGCAGAAGATGGCACCATTTGCATATGGGGTAACTGCCAGTCGTGCTGCAGATGTGCCAGGCAGGATTATGAGGAAGCTGGTTGCTCCAGCGGCCGCAGTAGGGTATTGGTTCCTCACTGACCTCGGCCAGGTATCACTATTGTAAAGTCTTTCCTCTCTGTATGGGACTTTGTAAATTAAACATATTCGTGAGAGTTCTTATAACTATGTTCTCTCTCTCTCTCTCTCTCTCTCTCTCTCTCTCTCTCTCTCTCTCTCTCTCTCTCTCTCTCTCTCTCTCTCTCTCTCTCTCTCTCTCTCTCTCTCTCTTGTTTCAGAAGATAACATCTCTTGGTCTACTAACTCTGCTTCCCTTAGTATCCTGCACAAGTCATTGTGAAAAAGCCTGTGTTGGTAATAATGGAATAAAGTATTCTGAAGACATAAACAATACCGCTCCACTTATCAATGTTTTGACTCAGGCACAAAGTTGTTAAGGGTTTACTAAACTCGTGAATGTTAAAATTTATTTAAAATGTCAGTTTTTATTTTTTCACTGTAATCATTTTTTTTTTCATTTTGATTCTGTGTAAAATTTTCTATAATCCTCTAGAGAAAATCAGTGGAATTTGTTTTTTTAATGTTCAATTTGATTAAAAAACAATAGTATTGGAAAACCAGCACGAACAGTAGAAAAAAATTAAAATGCTTTTAAATAAGATACACCAACGTTAAAGTGTTTGAATCTTACCAGAAGAGGCATTCTTTAGGTGTTACAAGGAAACTAGTTTACTTAGTAAAATTGGCGATTTAAAATGTACATAGCTCAGAGTAAAAGCCAAACTTTTAATAAAGCCTAGCAATACTTAAAGTTAGAAGCCTATTATAAATGACTTTTTTTCTAGTAATTGCTCTAAATGCATCACTGTATATATTTTGAAGCCAATAAAACAAGTCATTCTTTACTTATTGAATGAAAATCAGTGTCACTACTTATTTAATAAAACTGACAAATTGGGACTTATGCGGCCCAAAGATAGTATGAACCTTGGTGTCTGGAAAACTTTGAAATACTGTATATTGAATGCCACTCAGAAGAGGAATTCTCCACTTATTGCATTTGATCCCAACGATTCCATATTATAAACAAAATAGTGCAGTGGAATATTTGTTTGCACATAAACTAAATTTGATATGACGTATAGTAGCTGTAAGATGAATCAGTCTTTAAATACCAAAGATAATCAGAAGAGGTAGACTCAAATATATTTAAAATGATTAAACTTTAATCTAAATTTCACACTATTCTACAGAGTGACGAAGGTGAACCTACACTCAAGAATTTCTCCACTACGGCGCTGGAAACTACGCTACAGAGGGTATTACAAGTTATCAAAGACATTCCAAGGTACAGTGAATATGATCAGAAACTATTGTCATAGGGTGTTTTACATGCCAAGTGTTGCTATAACCTTGCCCTATTTACCGCACACCAGATTTGAAAATATTAACCTCCCTGAATGAGGCAAAAAAAAAAAAATCTCAGACAACTACTTAAAGATCCCAATTTGTGGATACCTAGTAAGTAAATTGTGTACATTAAACTGAAACAAGATAAATAATAATATGAATAAATAGATGTATTTCGGTAGCAGCGCGAGCCAACAAAGACATTCCCGTGTTGTATAAACACAGCGCCGCCATGTGCATCATTGCAAGCCAGAGGAATAGTGTTGAACGCAGCATTAGCTTCTAATATAATTATATATTACCATTGAAGATTTAAAGTGAATCAGAAGAGATATTTACAGTTTACCACAGGGAGACAAATATCTCTATTTCGTAAATAAAAAGGGCAAATTAAGTCATACTCAGCCGTAAGCTAATTTAAACCATCCACTAAGAAACACCATCGTTCAAGCAAACCTGAAGAAGGATTATTTTATTATCTCAGAGAACCCATTATTCTTATACACAAAAGTACATTAAATTTGAAGCGGGTGTTAATTTGCATTATCAAGTAATCATAATTGAAGGGTGAAGCCAGCTGGAAGAGGCAACATTGAAAAAAGGCAAATTGTAACCTACTCACGACAAAATAATTTCAAATATTTTTTAAGTCGGTTTGATAAGAGTTTTAGGGATAAGTACCTATGCATAAGTACATATTTTTTTTTTTACATTGCTCTTCAGGGCACGCAGATTTTTGTGCACATGAACGTAATTTATTTAGATATAATCCAGGATAACGCAATAACGTCAAACACTGTGAGTACTTTCTGATCAGAAGAGACATTTTCCAGTTATTTCACAGAACCAAGTTTGGTTAATAAAACGAGCACATTAAAACTTACTGTGTGGGAAAAGTTCTAGCATACTGTATGTCTGCAGTTTAGTATGTTTATGTATGACTGCGGTGTGAGTTGTTAGTGTGTGTGCTGAAGCGCTTTTTACATAGGGACACAGACGCTTTAATAAGAGGTATGATAAAGCTCATAGAGCAGGAAGAGTGACCTAGTAGAGACTAGTGAAGAGGCGGGGCCAGGAGCTGTGACTTGACCCCTGCAACCACAACTAGGTGAGTGCAACTAGATGAGTATTAGTGGCGCTTAACATGCCTCTCGCCACACAGTATTGATTCCTGTGTGTATTAGTCTCAATTACTCTTCCAGGTGTCACCTGCATGTATTCTGTGGTACCTTAATGTGAAGTTTCTTCATTGTTTGTTTCACCCATCTGTTAAGACCTCTGCTTATCTAGTCAGGGAATAATGTGTCGTGTTGGTAACTGCTGTCTGGGTTTTTCTCCTACAACTCGTGTTTATTGAGCGGGTCTGTGATACATTAAGGGTTTCCATTAGCTGTGTGACTTTAACTAAAAAAAAGTCGTGAATGATCTCCACAACTTTATTTTCATCATTTCTGGAAGGCTACAACGTATTTACGGGTGTCTGCTAATCTGTGAGCTGTTTCTTCTACATCGACTACAACTACCTGGTTCATTGTATTACAAAACGGTTCACCGTAGCCTGCACCAGTGTTCAATTGCACTACAGAGTGTCGTCATGCACCTCAAATTAGGGCAGATCTAATATACCACGGTTGTCTGTTTTCGCCTTTTGTAAACATATATTCTGCATCTATTTTCCGAGATTATTCTAGTTACGTCGCACTGGACCCTTGTGTGTCAGAGCCAGGCGACAGTATCTCAGGCTGCTCCATACCTTTTCTTTTATACAAGAGTATATTTTTTTTCATATGTTGCCTTTGATTCAAATTTTCAATTTGTTTTTCTTTTTCATTGATTTGATTCAGTCAAGAAATATTTAACTTTTTTTGTGTATTTTATATTTAAATAAACTTTATGAACATGTGTTTCAGTTTTAGTTTCCCACTTGATTATATTAGAGTTAATTAACATATTCAGTCCATCATTTTCGTAAGAAACTGTCAGGATTCACTGTCAAAATCGTGTCATTCGTGAACACAAATTGAGTAGATGACGTCATAAAATTAAAAAAAAAAATAATTTGTGTAGACAGCCAGGTGAAGATTGGAGAACATTTTCACATTATGGATAATCAGGTATAGATCGTTGCTATGGATTATACAGGTTAGCAACTATGACAAATCTAGCTGTAATATCCTGTACATCCTCAGGAATTAAAATAAATGAAAATTATTATTGTTTGTTCCTTAGAAAATGTCGTTCGCTCGTATCAGGAGACTGTCGTGGTTCACAGCAGTCGTGGTTCACAGCAGTCATGGTTCACATCAGTCATGGTTCACAGCAGTCATGGTTCACAGCAGTCATGGTTCACAGCAGTCATGGTTCACAGCAGTCATGGTTCACAACAGTCATGGTTCACAGCAGTCATGGTTCACAGCAGTCATGGTTCACACAGTCATGGTTCAACAGTATGGTTCACAGCAGTCATGGTTCACAGCAGTCATGGTTCACAGCAGTCATGGTTCACAGCAGTCATGGTTCACAGCAGTCATGGTTCACAACAGTCATGGTTCACAACAGTCATGGTTCACAGCAGTCATGGTTCACAGCAGTCATGGTTCACAGCAGTCATGGTTCACAGCAGTCATGGTTCACAGCAGTCATGGTTCACAGCAGTCATGGTTCACAGCATTCATGGTTCACAACATTCATGGTTCACAGCATTCATGGTTCACAGCATTCATGGTTCACAGCATTCATGGTTCACAGCATTCATGGTTCACAGCATTCATGGTTCACAGCATTCATGGTTCACAGCATTCATGGTTCACAGCATTCATGGTTCACAGCATTCATGGTTCACAACAGTCATGGTTCACAGCATAAGACATGATCTATGCTGCTGCATAAGGCGGCAGTTAGTACGACCTTCTTCTTTGAGTTATAACTTTGACAAGGATGTTGAACTAGATAAAACGTTGTGATAACTCCTATACTCCTTTAAATATTCAGCGTTGAAGGAGATTGGCACTGCACTTTGCACTGAAGACCTCAAGAACACACAGTAAACACCTAGGCTTCTTCAAGCAAACATTCTCCTAGTCACACTGTGCTCATTCTATGGTATGAAAGAGGAAGTGCTCAGAGCAGTTGAAACAACAAATCTTATCACTAGCATAATACAACTAATTTCATTTTTATCTTGAATTAACAAACTTAACTATGGGTTTATTCACATTGTCATGGTTTTTTTTATTTATTTTATTTATACTTTTTTTACGTTTCGATGTTTTTAACACTACACTCTCACGTGTTCCATGTATTTCTGGATTATAATTATATTTTTATTGCATAAGTCCTAGACAGATTAAGTACAGTTTTTAATTGCAAATTATGCATATATTGAAATGTCTGCTGTGACCAAGAAATTTCTTTCGTGTGGAAATACGAGAAATGTAATAACTTGTGATTTTCGTGTGCAAGTTTGATACTAATCTCTCTAGGATTTTCCAATTGTGTATTATCATGTATCTCTCTCGTCTGCGTCCAGGGAATACAAATCAAGGGCATTCAACCGTTCCCAGTAATTAAGGTGCCTTATCGTTCTTATGTGTGCCGTGAAAGTTCTTTGTACACTCTCCAGGTCAGCAATTTCGCATGCCTTGAAGGCGGGAGTTAGTGTACAACAGTATTCCAGCCTAGAGAGAACAAGCGATTTGAAGAGAATCATCATGGGTTTGGCGTCCCTAGTTTTGAAGGTTCTCATTATCCATCCTATCATTTTCCAAGCAGATGCGGTAGATACAAGGTTGTGGTCTTTGAAGGCGAGATTCTCTGACATTATCACTTCCAGGACCATCCCATTTCTTTTTCTCTCTAGTGTTTTGTTAGAATTTGTCGTATACCCTGATACAGTTTTAATTTTCTCAAGTTTTCCATATCTGAGTAGTTGAAATTTCTCTTCATTGAACTTCATATTGTTTTGAGTGGCCCATTTGAAGATTTGGTTGATGTCCGCTTGAAGTCTTGCAGTGTCGTCGATGGAGGTCACTGTCATGGCAATCCGGGTGTCATCCGCAAAGGAAGACTCGGAGCTATGGCTTATATCTCTGTCTATGTCAGAAATGAGGATGAGGAATAGAATGGGAGCGAGTACTGTGCCTTGTGGAACAGAGCTTTTCACCGTAGCTGCCTCAGACTTTACTCTGTTTAATATTACTGTTTGTGTTCTATTTGTCAGGAAGTTATAGATCTATTTACCAACTTTTCCTGTTATTCCTTTATCACGCATTTTGTGAGCTATTACACCATGGTCACACTTGTTGAAAGCTTTTGCAAAGTCTGTGTATACTACATCTGTATTTTGTTTATCCTCTACAGCATCCAGGACCTTGTCATAGAGGTCCAGTAGCTGGGACAGGCAGGAGCGACCTGCTCTAAACCCGTGTTGCCTAGGATTGTGTAATTGATGGGTATCTATGTCGTTGGATGTGACATTGAAACTATGGAAAATCTGCAAAGGTACACACACACACACACACACACACACACACACACACAGGTGAGGAATATGATGAGAACAACAAAGCGATGGTGGACACTCTGGCGGAGGTGGCAAGAAAAGCGCACATGAGCAGAGCGAAGCTACTGGTCATGGGCGATTTCAACCACAGGGAGATCGACTGGGAGAACCAAGAACCACGTGGGGGTCCAGAAACTTGGAGAGCCAAGATAATGGATGCGGTACTGGAAAACCTGATGCACCAACATGTCAGGGACACGACCAGAGTGAGAGGAGAAGATGAACCAGCAAGACTGGACCTTGTATTCACCCTGAACAGCTCAGATATTGAAGACATAACACACGAGAGCCCCCTGGGAGCCAGTGACCATATGGTGCTGAGCTTTGAGTACATTGTAGAGCTACAGGTGGAGAGGGAAAACAGTACTGAAAGAGACAAACCAGATTTTAAAAGAGGAAACTACACAGGCATGAGGAATTTCCTGCAGGAGGTTCAGTGGGAAAGGGGAAATGGATGGACAGACAATAAATGAAATGATGGAATACGTAGGGTCAAAGTGCAAGGAGGCAGAGGAACGGTTTATACCCAGAGGAAAAAGATTAAACGGGAAGGCCAGAAAGAGCCCCTGGTTTACCCAAAGGTGCAGGGAGGCAAAGACTCAGAGTGTCAGGGAATGGAAAAGGTACAGAAGGCAAAGAACCCAAGTAAACAAAGAAGTAGTAGAAGAGCTAGAAACGAGTATGCACAGGTACGGAGGGAGGCCCAGAAACAGTACGAAAACGACATAGCATCGTAAGTTAAGTCCGACCCGAAGCTCATGTACAGTCACATCAAAAGGAAAACAACAGTTAAAGACCAGGTGATAAGGCTGAGGAGAAAGATGGGGAACTAACAAGCAATGATCAAGAGGTATGTGAGGAGCTCAACTTGAGGTTTAAGGAAGTATTCACAGTGGAGGAAGGAAGGCAGCTGGGTAGACAGGATGGGGTGCGTCACCAACAAGGGATGTATCAAGTGCTAGAGGGCATACACACAACTGAGGAGGAGGTGAAGCAGTTACTCAGTGACCTTGATACCTCAAAGGCGATGGGTCCGGAAAATATCTCCCCGTGGGTTCTTCGGGAAGGAGCTGAGGTACTGAGTGTGCCACTTACCATAATATTCAACACATCCCTTGAAAATGGGCAGATACCTGAAGTATGGAAGAAAGCCAATGTAGTCCCCATCTTTAAAAAAGGAGACAGAAAAGAGGCACTAAACTATAGACCGGTGTCACTTACATGTATAGTGTGCAAAGTCCTGGAGAAAATCATCAGGAAAAGAATGGTGGAGCACCTCGAGCTGAACAGGATAATAAACACCAGACAGCACGGATTCCGGGAAGGCAAATCCTGTGTAACAAATCTCCTAGAGTTCTATGATAAAGTAACAGAGGTAAGGCAAGAGAGAGAAGGGTGGGTTGATTGCATTTTCCTGGACTGCAGGAAGGCCTTCGACACAGTTCCTCACATGAGATTAGTAAAGAAGTTGGAAGAACAAGCATGTATAACAGGAAGGGCACTGGAATGGATCAGGGAATACCTCACAGGGAGGCAACAACGGGTCATGGTGCGTGATGAGGTATCACAGTGGGCGCCTGTGACGAGCGGCGTACCGCAGGGGTCAGTCCTAGGACCAGTGTTATTCTTGGTATATGTAAATGACATGACGGATGGGATAGACTCAGAAGTGTCTCTGTTCGCAGATGATGTGAAATTAATGAGGAGAATTACATCGGAAGAGAACCAAGCAGGACTTCAAACAGACCTGGACAAGCTTGACATCTGGTCTAGCAACTGGCTTCTCGAATTCAATCCCACCAAATGCAAAGTCATGAAGATCGGAGAAGGACAAAGAAGACCGCTGACAGAGTACAGGCTAGGTGGACAAGGGCTACAAACCTCGGCAAAGGAGAAAGACCTTGGGGTGAGTATAACGCCAAGTACGTCTCCGGAGGCACACATCAACCAGATAACTGCGGCAGCATATGGGCGACTGGCAAACCTAAGATTATGCGTTCCGTTACCTAAACAAGGAATCGTTCAAGACACTGTACACCGTGTACGTGAAGCCCATACTAGAATATGCAGCACCAGTCTGGAACCCACACCTGCTCAAGCACGTAAAGAAACTAGAGAAAGTGCAAAGGTTTGCGACAAGGCTAATTCCACAACTCAGAGGTCTGTCCTATGAAGAAAGGTTGAGGGAAATAGGACTAACAACACTGGAGGAAAGAAGGGTCAGAGGAGACATGATAACGACATACAAAATACTGCGGGGAATCGACAAGGTAGACAGGGACAGGATGTTCCAGAGAGGGAACACAGAAACAAGGGGACACAACTGGAAGCTGAAGACTCAGATGAGTCAAAGGGATGTTAGGAAGCATTTCTTCAGCCACAGAGTAGTCAGGAAGTGGAATAGTCTAGAGAAAGATATAGTGGAGGCAGGAACCATACATAGTTTTAAGACGAGGTATGATAAAGCTCATGGAGCAGGGAGAGCAGAGACCCAGTAGCGGACAGCGAAGAGGCGGGGCCAGGTGCTGAGTCTCGACCCTGCAACCACAATTAGGTGAGTACAACAACACACACACATATATATATATATATATATATATATATATATATATATATATATATATATATATATATATATATATATATATATATATATATATATATATATATATATATAAATAACAACATTGCGACTAGCCGGGGATCGAACCCATGTTGTTTTAGCCCGCCTCGTGGTGAGGAAAATTCCACGACGCTCTAACCCATAGGACCATATAATCCTACAAGAATCATGCACCCAGCAGAGCTAGGTGTTGTACCATGATCCTAGGACATACGATGGTGTGGATGCCTCACAGCTAATTTCATTCTACTTCCCGTTTGGTGTACTAGCCTCTACAAGCAGTATATATCGTATTGTAACCACGAACGACTGGTAGTTAATCAATAACTACACTGCGACTAGCCGGGAGATTGAACCTGTGTTGTTTTAGCCCGCCTCATAGTGAGCGAAAATTCCACGATGCTCTAACCCATGTGATCATAAAATCCTACAATAAAACACGCACCCAGCATAGCTAGGTGTTGTACAGTGATTCGAGGACTTACGATGGTGTGGGTGCCTCAGAGGCACCCAGAGGCTAATACACCAAACGGGGAGTAAATTTAAATTAACTCTGAGGCACTCACAAAGAATTACAGACAGATTGCGCTAACGTCCCATATAAGAATCTTTGAAAGCGTTCTAAAAAGCAAGATCGCCACTCATCTAGATACCCATCAAAGCAACAAGGATTTAGAGCATCCCGCTTCTGCCTGTCCCAGCTATAAATTAGACACCTTCCTTTCTTCTTTGTATGGACTGATGAAGCCACTGTGTGGCGAAACGTTTCCTCAATAAAGATACCCAAGTGTTGCATATGTGTCTAATTTATAACTTGTCGGTTCTCTGAACCATTCATCTGTCCCAGCTACTGGACAACTATGACAAGGTCTAGGATGCTTTGGAGGACAAACAAAATGCGAATGTAGTATACTCAGACTTTGTGAAAGCCTCCGACAAATGCAACCATTGTGTAATAGCACACAAAATTCGGGATAGAGAAATAACAGGAAAATTTGGTAAATGGATCTATAACTTCGTAACAAATAGAACACAAAGAGTAATAGTAAACAGAGTAAAATCTGAGGCGGCTACTGTGAAAAGCTCTGTTCATAAGGCACACTAATCGCCCCCATTCTGTTCCTCATCCTCATATCTGAAATAGATTGAGATGTAAGCCACAGTACAGTGTCTTCGAAGACACTGTAAGACTCCAAGCGGACATCAACCAAATCTTTAAATGGATGCCGGAAAACATTATGAAGTTTAATGAAGAGAAATTTGAATTACTCCGATATGGAAAACTTGAGGAAATTAAAACTATGTTGAAGTATAAAACAAATTCCAGCCACACAATAGAGCGAAAAACTATACTGAAGGACCTGGAGAGACCTGGAGAGAATTCCAGGGGTCAACGACCCCGCGGCCCGGTCTGTGACCAGGCCTCATGTTGGACCAGAGCCTGATCAACCAGGCTGTTACTGCTGGCCGCACGCAGTCCAACGTACGAACTACAGCCTGGCTGGTCAGGTACCGACTTTAGGTGCCTGTCCAGTGCCTGCTTGAAGACAGCCAGGGGTTTGTGGTATGCTGGGAGGCCGTTGAACAGGGCCCCTGACACTTGTGTTGTATTAGACAATATGCACACTTGGGTATCTTATTGAGGAAACGTTCGCACACAGTGCTTCATCGTCCATCAGGAGCGTGGACAGAGAGGTGTCAGGCCTCACTTCAGACGTGTTGTCAGTCCATCAATCTTGAATAGAATAACAGCATGAGCAGAGGAACCTATATACAGACAGAGGTGCAGCAGTAGTAGAGGTGTCACATTTGTTCAATGTGAAGTAGGTATGGACTGAGACCACTGTGTGGAAACGTTCAAAAAGATACCCAAGGTGCATAGTGTCAATTTACAACTCGTGTCTCTGAACCATTCATTCACATCTGTCTGACACTGCAACATCTTGGTATCTTAATCAGGATTTCTTCCTTGCCTATTCCTTGGGCGACCTACTACATTGAACAAATGTGACACCTCCTACTACGCTGACTCCTGTCTACAGTTATAAGGTTCCTCTGCTCATATGCTGTTATTCTATTCAAGATTGATGGACTGACAAATCGTCTGAGTGAGGCCTGACAACCTCACACTCCTCCTGTTCTTCAGTTCTCCTTTGTATGACTGATGAAGCCAGCGTGTTGGCAATGCTCCTCAATAAAGATACCCAGTGTTGCATATGTGTCTAATTTACCAACTCGTGGTTCTCTGAACCATTCATTCACTTATTGTGTTGTCCCTCAACGTGGTAGTGGCACCCCTGCTTCTCTCTGGGGGGATGTTACATCGCCTGCCGAGTCTTTTGCTTTCGTAGGGAGTGATTTCCGTGTGCAAGTTTGGTACTAATCCCTCGAGAATTTTCCACATGTATATAACAATGTATCTCTCCCGCCTGCGTTCTAGGGAGTACAGGTTTAGAAACTTCAAGCGTTCCCAGTAATTGAGGTGGTTTATCGCAGTTATGCGTGCGGTGAAGGTTCTCTGCACATTTTCAAGGTCAGCAATTTCACCTGCCTTGAAAGGTGCAGTTAGTGTGCAGCAATATTCCAGCTAGATAGAACAAGCGATTTGTAAAGTGTCAACATGGGCTTTGCATACCTGGTTTTGAAGGTTCTCATTATCCATCCTGTCATTTTTCAAGCAGATGCAATTACTACGGTGTTATGGTCCTTGAAGGTGAAATCCTCTGACATGATCACTCCCAGGTCTTTGACATTAGTTTTTCGCTCTATTGTGTGGTTTGAATTAGTTTTGTACTCCGATGAGATTTTAATTTCCTCACGTTTTCCGTATCTGAGTAATTGAAATTTCTCATCATTGAACTTCATATTGTTTTCTGCAGCCCATTTAAAGATTTGGTTTATGTCTGCTTGGAGTCTTGCAATGTCTTCAACGGTGGACACTGTCATACAGATTCGGGTGTCATCTGCAAAGGAAGACACGGCACTGTGGCTTATATCCCTGTCTATGTCCGATATGAGGATGAGGAACAGAATGGGAGCGAGTACTGTGCCTTGTGGAACAGAGCTTTTCACAGTAGCTGCCTCAGACTTTACTCTGTTGACTACTACTCTTTGTGTTATACTTGTTAGGAAATTATAGATCCATCTACCAACTTTTCCTGTTATTCCTTTATCACGCATTTTGTGTGCTATTACACCATGGTCACACTTGTCAAAGGCTTTTGCAAAGTCTGTGTATATAACATCTGCATTCTGTTTGTCCTCTAGAGCATCCAGGACCTAGTCATAGTGGTCCAGTAGTTGGGACAGACAGGACCGACCTGCTCTAAACCCATGCTGCCCTGGGTTGTGTAATTGATGGTTATCTAGATGAGTGGCGATCTTGCTTCTTAGAACCCTTTCAAAGATTTTTATGATATGGGACGTTAGGCTATTGGTCTGTAGTTCTTTGCCATTGCCATTGCTGGGAGTGATAATGTCAGAGAATCTCACTTTCTAAGATCACAACAATGTATCTTCCAAATCTGCTAGAAAATGATATGATGGATAATGAGAACCTTCAAAACTATGGATGCCAAGTCCATGATGATTCTCTTCAAATCTTTTGTTCTCTCTAGGCTGTAGTATTGCTGTCCACTAACGGGCCCTTTCAAGGCAGGTGAAATTGCTACCTAGAAAATGTACAGAGATCCTTCACGGCACACATAAGCACGACAAAGTACCTAAATTACTGGGAATGGTTGAAGCTCTTTGACTTATGTTCCCTGGAATGCAAGCGAGAAAGATACATGATAAAATATACTTGAAAAATCCTAGAGGGATTAGTACCAAATTTGCACACGAAAATCACTCTCTACGAAAGAAAAAAGACTCTGCAGGAGATGCAACTTCCCATCAATGAAAAGCAGGGGCGGCACAAGTAAGACAAGAAATAACACAATAAGTGTCAGGGGTCCAAGATTGTTCATCTACCTCCCAGCATACATTAAGGGGATTACCAATAGACCCCTGGCTGTGTTCAAGAAGACACTGGTCAGGCACCTAAAGTCAGTACCTGACAAGCCGGCCTGTGGTTCGTACGTCGGTTTAAGTGCGGTCAGAAGTAATAGCCTGGTTGATCAAGCCCTGATCTATCGCGTGACCTGATCACATATCGGGGCACGGGGGCGATGACCCCCGAAACCCTCTCCAGGAATATTTAAGGTAAGCGTGATCACCTCACAGCTGGTGTCGTAGCTCTCAATCAACATTACAATGATGGGTATTGGGAAATATGACGTGATTGCCATTCACATCTCCTCGGATTTGGAGAGAACCACCAGACCACCACAATGACCGCCACTTTTTTTTATGGTAGACATTTCGATGTTCAGGGCAGCCATTGCTCCTCTGTGAACTTTTTATCAATTTCAGTTTGTGTTCTTAAAAGGGACTTCAGATTTTAAACCATCATGTTTTGACGATGTTGTTTAATGAAACATGTTTAAACGAAACTCCAATTTTAGTTAATCAGCAGAACTTGATGACTTACTGACTTAGGTCTTATGTAATCCATTGCAGTGATTCTGGCATCTCATAGAGTAGAATTTCCAGGATCCTAGTTGGGCCACAGTTCAGGAGGTTCTTGACAGTTAAAGAGTTGGGAAAGAAACAACATGAAAGAAAACTACAAAATGATACTTGAAGATGATATTCAAGAATACATTCGTGCGCAATACAACGACAATGGAAAGTTAGGGTGCACAATATAACTTAAACTAACTCACACTTCAGAGGTAAGTGAAGAACATTGTTCAGACGAGGGGATTTATCCCAGCTGAGGTTCTGTGCGAGAACCCAATGATCACAAATAAAAAATATCGTTCAAAAATCTAATTTTAGCATGTTTTTTATAGATGGTCGAAGACAGTATTGTTCTGAAACGGTTGCTGACCTCACTGGTTATACTCTTAATGATTTTATTGTTAAATGCAATTTATATACATGCATTTTTTATTTTAATTACTGATAAATCTTTGATGTGATGACATAATTTATGATGCATAATTAATGAGGCATTTATGTATTCTGCATGCAAGACAAATAATAATAAAAAATAAGCGTAAATAACGCTAAAATTTCTTGTGTTCTTATTACTGATGAATCACCAGTGCAATACTAAAAGCAACGGCAGCTGTTAGTAAGAAACACAATAAAAGAACAATCCCGTGATAGAGGCAACAAGTTTAAGTCAAAACTGTTGGAGAATGGAACGGTCCAATACCGTTCGTAGCAAACGACCATCCCATAACTCTTACATCAGCGGCTTTGAGCGCACGTCACCGGAATCATGGGTAAGAATAATTCAGGTAACTAGTTGTGTTTTCAGACAAGGTAAAAGCCCATTTCTTAGCTGGCTGTTGTGAGAACGATGGTACTAGTATCGCAGATGAATTATTTATAAGTATTGTGATTATGATGATAACTCATGAAATATGATACAAAGCTGGGCATATTATGTGCATATTATGTAGGAGTTTTTTTAGGGGGGATA
Organism: Cherax destructor; assembly: GCA_009830355.1. Lineage (NCBI taxonomy): Eukaryota > Metazoa > Arthropoda > Malacostraca > Decapoda > Parastacidae > Cherax > Cherax destructor. The sequence goes on along the minus strand of WNWK01006179.1, from coordinate 46,593 downwards.
CAAGGCCAATAGGTTTTGTTCACTAAATAGATATGGGAGACGATCTTCAAAATGTCTGCCTATGAAACTCTTGGTATTTATCTTATATTCGATGATATATGGACGAAAATTATTATGAATTTGATTATATATGAAGAATAAACACTCAACAAAATATTACGAGTGCACGCACGCACACACAACCTCCTTCTTCTGCCCCCTACCCTCCTTCTTTCCCCCTCTCCCTCTCCCATTCTCTCTCCCCCTTTGCTTCTCCCTCTTCCTCCTCCTCTCTCTCTCCATATTTCCCCATCTTTCCACCTCTCTCCAATTTTGCTACTGTCTCCAGCTTCCTCCTTGTCCTCCCACCGTCCCCCCCACACACACACTCAGACAAACACATCACAAACAAACAGACAAAAATACATAAGTCTGTCATTATGTGGCAACCAAATAAAATGGGTTGCCAGAGAGCATGACAGAAAACCAGGGGACTGGAGGATGAATCTGGGAAGGAAGATTGGGCAGCAGAGCTCATGAAAAGGGAACATGAGTGGGGAAGGAAGCTAGAAGAGCTTAGCATGAAAATGGAGGAGAGGATAGCTGCACAGAGCAGGAAATGGGAGATGCAAATTACAGCAGCAGAGGCTAAGATACAAACATTAGAAGAGGACTGAAAAATCTGAAACAGCCTAAAGAACTAAAGAGCATTGTAGGCATGACATCAAAAACTGCTACCTCAGTCACAAACAAGGGGACTGTAGGGAACTAAGGCGTGAAACTGTATGCAGAGGCCCTATCGGACTATCGTGTAGCCCGCATCATGTAGAAAATGACTATTGTGTAGCCCACATCATGTAGAAAATGAAAGAGCTAAGCTATAGGTAGAGGTCCTAACAGACCACAGCAGTGCCCAGGGAAAGCTGAGAAGGGAAAATGACAGACCAGGGACAACAGATAGTGAAAAGATTGAAGAAAGGAAAGCTGCAATGGAGGCAACTAAATCGAATCAGGGGATACATAGGGATATGCAGTGTGAGAATGAAAGAGAGAGATCAGTCTTTGTTTATGTGATCCAGGAAGTTGAAGGGGAAACTTACGAAGCAAGAGACAAGGGGAGAAAAAAGTGATTGAAAGCATCATGAAAGCAATAGGAAAAGACGACATGACCCTGCTGGCAAATTTTCTGAAAATAGGGGGATTTTCAAGAGGAAGAAACCGGCCAGTGATTTTTAAGGCAGAATCAGCTCAAAACAGAATCCTGAAGGAGAAAGGAAGACCAAGGGACTGTTGGCATACTGGAGGATGTATCTTGACCGCAACAGAACACGAGAAGAAAGACAGAAAATGAAAGAGAGGGTACAAAAACGAAAGGAAGAAAGAGAGGCAAAGATGGAGATGTACAAGAGAACCCAGACTCTGGAGGAAGATCAAGTACATCCTCCCTCACAACCATTTACAGAAGCCCCATACCAGGACAACCCCAATGCAACCAAACATTCTAACCCACAACACATATGCCATACCCAACGCCCCCACCCACCTCAATACAAACTCCACATTCACAGCAACCACCCATAATTCCTCATCAGGTCTAGTGCTTCTCTAACCACAACATACCCCTCAGACCACAGTTTTAGAAAAGAAGTTGAAGGTTTGGTATACAAATGCTGATTGAATAACAAATAAATGTGAGGAGTGGCATGAAAGAATCAAGCAGACATCCCCAGACATAATAGCACTCACAGAAATGAAACAGATGCAATGTTTCCACCTGGATAACAAATCCTGAGGAAAGATAAAGGGAGCAGAGGGGGAAGAGGAGTTGCATTGCTCATTAAAAACCGGTGGGGATTTGAGGAAATGGAAGGAATGGATGGATTGGGCGAAAGGGTCTACATAGTAGGAACAATCCAGTCTGGGGGCCATAAGGTGGTAATTGCAGTGATGTTCAACCCCGTCACAGAACTGCAGGAGGCCAAGAGAAGAATAGGAAGAGGGCAACAAAGCAACAGTAGACACACTAGCTCAGGTAGCCAGAGGAGCTCACATGGGTAGAGCAAAGTTAATAGTTATGGGAGATGTCAATCACAAGAAGATTACCGGGAAAACCTGGAGCCCCATGGGGGTCCCGAAACATGGAGAGGCAAGATGATGGATGTGGTACTGGAAAACCTCATGCATCAACATGTTAGAGACACTACCAGAGAGAGAAGTGAGGATGATCCTGCACGACTGGACCTAGTATTCACCTTGAGTAGTTCCTACATCAAGGATATCACGTACGAAAGGCCCCTTGGAGCTAGTGATCATGTGGTTCTGTGCTTTGATTACATAGTTGAGTTACAAGTGGAGAGGGTAGCAGGAATAGGACGGGAGAAATCAAACTACAAAAGGGAGGACTTCCTGCAAGACGATCAGTGGGAAAGAGAATTGACAGGAAAACCAGTAAAAGAAATGATGGATTATGTGACAACAAAATGCAAGGAGGCAGAGGGAAGGTTTGTTCCCAAGGGAAATAAAAAGAGTGGGAAGACCAGAAGGAGTCCTTGGTTCACCCAAAAGTGTAGGGAGGCAAAAACTAAGTGCACTAGAGAATGGAAAAAGTACAAAAGACAAAGAACCCAGGAAAATAAAGAGATTAGCTGAAGAGCCAGAAACGAATATGCACAGATAAGAAGGGAGGCTCAGCGACAATACGAAAATGACATAGTATCGAAAGTCAAGTCTGACCCGAAGCTGTTGTATAGCCACATCAGGAGGAAAAAACAGTCAAGGACCAGAGGTATGTGAGGAGCTCAACATGAGATTTAAAGAAGTATTTACAGTGGAGACATGAAGGACTCCAGGAAGTCAGAATAGGGAGGTACACGAACAAGGGATATACCAACAAGTGCTGGATGAAATACACACAACTGAGGAGGAGGTGAAGAAGCTGCTATGTGAACTTGATACCTCAAAAACGGTGGGACCAGACAACATCTCTCCGTGGGTCCTTAGAGAGGGAGCAGAGATGCTGTGTGTGCCACTAAAAAAAATCTTCAACTCATCCATTGAAACTGGGCAACTACGTGAGGTGTGGAAGATGGCAAATGTAGTCCCAATTTTTAAGAAAGAAAACAGACACGAGGCATTAAACTACAGTCATGTGTCACTGACGTGTATAGTATGCAAAGTCATGGAGAAGATCATCAGGAGGAGAGTGGTGAAGCACCTGGAAAGACGCAAGCTTTTAAACGACAACCAGCACGGTTAATGCAAAAGCTAGAGGATCAGGCACACGTAACAGGAAAGGCACTGCAATGAATCAGAGAATATCTGACAGGGAGGCAACAACGAGTCATGGTACGTGACGAGATCTCAGAGTGGGCACCTGTTTCGAGCTGGTTTCCACAGGGGTCAGTCCTAGGACCTGTGCTGTTTTTGGTATATGTGAATGACATAACGGAAGGGATAAACGCAAAAGTGTCCCTGTCTGCAGATGATGTGAAGTTAATGAGAAGAATTAAATCAGTCGAGAATCAGGCAGGATTACAAAGAGACCTGGACAAGATACAAGCCTGGTCCAGAAACTAGCTCCTTGAATTTAACCCTGCCAAATGCAAATTCATGAAGATCGGGGAAGGGCAAAGAAGACCACAGAAAGAGTATAGTCTAGGTGGCCAAAGACTGCAAACCTCACTCAAGTAAAAAGATCTTGGGGTGAGTATAATACCGAGCACATCTCCTGAGGCACACATCAATCAGATAACTGCTGCGGCATACGGGCGTCTGGCAAACCTAAGAATAGCGTTCCGATACCTCACTAAGGAATAGTTCAAGACTCTGTAGACCATATACGTCAGGCCCATACTGGAGTATGTAGCACCAATTTGGAACCCACACCTGGTCAAGCACGTCAAGAAACTAGAGAAGTGCAAAGGTTTGCAACAAGACTAGTCCCAGAGCTAAGGGGATTGTCCTACGAAGAAAGGTTAAGGGAAATCATACTGACGACACTGGATGACAGCATGGTTAGGGGAGACATGATAATGACATATAAAATACTGCGAGGAATAGATAAGGTGGACAGAGACAGGATGTTCTAGAGATGGACACAGAAACAAGGGGTCACAATTGGAAGTTGAAGACTCCTATGAGTCAAAGGGATGTTCGGAAGTATTTCTTCAGTCATAGAGTTGTCAGGAAGTGGAATAGCCTATAACGTGACGTAGTGGAGGCAGGAACCATACATAGTTTTAAGACTAGGTTTGATAAAGCTCAAGGAGCAGGGAGAGAAAGGACCTAGTATCAATCAATGAAGAGGCGGGGCCAGGAGTTATGAATTGACCCCTGCAACCACAAATAGGTGAGTACAAATATTTGAGTATACACACACACACACACTCACACTCACGCACAAACACACACACACACACACTCACGCACAAACACACACCCACACACACTCACGCACAAACAAACACACACTCACAAACACACACACACACACACTCACGCACAAACACACACACACACACACTCACGCACAAACACACACCCACACACACTCACGCACAAACACACACACACTCACTCACAAACACACTCACGCACAAACACACACACACACACACACACACACTCACGCACAAACACACACACACTCACGCACAAACACACACACACACTCACGCAAACGCCCACTCTTTTACCAAAAGTATAAATGTATTTTTTCCTTTGTTTCAGGTAGATGTATTCGACAACTGAGAAAAGTTATAATGTGGTGAATCCTTTACAAGTTGCCATATGAACCCAATGTCCTGAAAAATACTGAACCAGTTGCTTTTTGTTCCAGCAAGATAAATGAAGGACTTTTTGGTGTGTAGCCGAATCCTACCGTTATTAGAAGGGAAGAAGCTACATAACAACTGTTGGCTTCCTTGTGGGTGTCACTGGACTTATTTGTTTACCAAGAATAATTAACATATGTTATAAAATACCGACAAATTCATAAGTAAGACACGTGTGCAACAGATAGGGATCTTTATTCCTAAAGGTTTCACCAACACAGTAGGCTTCTTCAGTCGTCTTCCAAATTGATGGACTGATTACAACGGTTTTACATTTCTACTGACTGAGTATTCGACTGAAAAAGCCTACTGTTTAGGCGAAACGTTTCGGAATAAAGATATTTAACTGTTGCATTTGTGTCTCAGGAACATTCCAAACATTGATGGTGAAGACAGAAAGGCATCACAGTAACAGCTAAAATCCCGTTCTCAATACATATATACATCAGTATAATAAAGAAAAATTACAGCGAGCAGAAAAAAAACAGAAGATACTATCAGATGACGAGCACCAAGTTGTTGCACTGCAGAAACTTGTTCTTTTGTGAAGAATCTGAATCACCTGGAGGGTCCTTGTCGAAAGCCTCTACATGGGCCCTCGATCTACATCTCCCTCATCAACGGGCCCCTCAGATTACAGGACACCGCCGCTTGCTAAGATATGTGCAGGAGGCCTGATTGCACAAGATTAAGTACCATGCTCATTGCCTCGTCTCTTTGTTTAAAAGAGCTAGAGACACAAAAACATTTAAATATTCTGACGTGGATGAAATAAACCATTGTATTTCATTCGCAGGAATTATATCCTGTACTAAAGATGCTCTGACAGGACAATGAACCAGTGTCAGTGTTCAGACTAGATGACCTTTGCAAACAGTACAGTACCCGGCTAAAACAATTAGGGACTAATTCAGTAAAGCATATTCACTTGAAGCAGAAGCTTAGAATGTGCTTTAGTTAAGTAGCAAGTGTCCAAGGCAATATCTTGCTTCTGTCCTACCTCACCGTAACATATACCGTCCTGCTCACCGTAACATATACCGTCCTGCTCACCGTAACATATACCGTCCTGCTCACCGTAACATATACCGTCCTGCTCACCGTAACATATACCGTCCTGCTCACCGTAACATATACCGTCCTGCTCACCGTAACATATACCGTCCTGCTCACCGTAACATATACCGTCCTGCTCACCGTAACATATACCGTCCTGCTCACGTAACATATACCTCCTGCTCCCGTAACATATACCGTCCTGCTCACCGTAACATATACCGTCCTGCTCACCGTAACATATACCGTCCTGCTCACCGTAACATATACCGTCCTGCTCACCGTAACATATACCGTCCTGCTCACCGTAACATATACCGTCCTGCTCACCGTAATATATACCGTCCTGCTCACGTAACATATACCGTCCTGCTCACCGTAACATATACCGTCCTGCTCACCGTAACATATACCGTCCTGCTCACCGTAACATATACCTCCTGCTCACCGTAACATATACCGTCCTGCTCACCGTAACATATACCGTCCTGCTCACCGTAAATATACCGTCCTGCTCACCGTAACATATACCGTCCTGCTCACCGTAACATATACCGTCCTGCTCACCGTAACATATACCGTCCTGCTCACCGTAACATATACCTCCTGCTCACCGTAACATATACCGTCCTGCTCACCGTAACATATACCGTCCTGCTCACCGTAACATATACCGTCCTGCTCACCGTAACATATACCGTCCTGCTCACCGTAACATATACCGTCCTGCTCACCGTAACATATACCGTCCTGCTCACCGTAACATATACCTCCTGCTCACCGTAACATATACCGGTCATCCCTTGCTCACCGTAACATATACCGTCCTGCTCACCGTAACATATACCGTCCTGCTCACCGTAACATATACCGTCCTGCTCACCGTAACATATACCGTCCTGCTCACCGTAACATATACCTCCTGCTCACCGTAACATATACCGTCCTGCTCACCGTAACATATACCGTCCTGCTCACCGTAACATATACCGTCCTGCTCACCGTAACATATACCGTCCTGCTCACGTAACATATACCGTCCTGCTCACCGTAACATATACCGTCCTGCTCACCGTAACATATACCGTCCTGCTCACCGTAACATATACCGTCCTGCTCACCGTAACATATACCGTCCTGCTCACCGTAACATATACCGTCCTGCTCACCGTAACATATACCTCCTGCTCACCGTAACATATACCGTCCTGCTCACCGTAACATATACCGTCCTGCTCACCGTAACATATACCGTCCTGCTCACCGTAACATATACCGTCCTGCTCACCGTAACATATACCGTCCTGCTCACCGTAAATATACCGTCCTGCTCACCGTAACATATACCGTCCTGCTCACCGTAACATATACCGTCCTGCTCACCGTAACATATACCGTCCTGCTCACCGTAACATATACCGTCCTGTCACCTAACATATACCGTCCTGCTCACCGTAACATATACCGTCCTGCTCACCGTAACATATACCGTCCTGCTTCACCGTAACATATACCGTCCTGCTCACCGTAACATATACCGTCCTGCTCACCGTAACATATACCGTCCTGCTCACCGTAACATATACCGTCCTGCTCACCGTAACATATACCGTCCTGCTCACCGTAACATATACCGTCCTGCTCACCGTAACATATACCGTCCTGCTCACCGTAACATATACCGTCCTGCTCACCGTAACATATACCGTCCTGCTCACTGTAACATATACCGTCCTGCTCACCGTAACATACACCATCCTGCTCACCGTAACATATACCGTCCTGCTCACCGTAACATATACCGTCCTGCTCACCGTAACATATACCGTCCTGCTCACCGTAACATATACCGTCCTGCTCACCGTAACATATACCGTCCTGCTCACCGTAACATATACCGTCCTGCTCACCGTAACATATACCATCCTGCTCACCGTAACATATACCGTCCTGCTCACCGTAACATATACCGTCCTGCTCACCGTAAGATATACCGTCCTGCTCACCGTAACATATACCGTCCTGCTCACGTAACATATACCGTCCTGCTCACCGTAACATATACCGTCCTGCTCACGTAACATATACCGTCCTGCTCACCGTAACATATAACGTCCTGCTCACCGTAACATATACCGTCCTGCTCACCGTAAGATATACCGTCCTGCTCACCGTAACATATACCGTCCTGCTCACCGTAACATATACCGTCCTGCTCACCGTAACATATACCGTCCTGCTCACCGTAATATATACCGGCCTGCTCACCGTAACATATACCGTCCTGCTCACCGTAACATATACCGTCCTGCTCACCGTAACATATACCATCCTGCTCACCGTAACATATACCGTCCTGCTCACCGTAACATATACCGTCCTGCTCACCGTAACATATACCGTCCTGCTCACCGTAACATATACCGTCCTGCTCACCGTAACATATACCGTCCTGCTCACCGTAACATATACCGTCCTGCTCACCGTAACATATACCGTCCTGCTCACCGTAACATATACCGTCCTGCTCACCGTAACATATACCGTCCTGCTCACCGTAAGATATACCGTCCTGCTCACGTAACATATACCGTCCTGCTCACCGTAACATATACCGTCCTGCTCACCGTAAATATACCGTCCTGCTCACCGTAACATATACCGTCCTGCTCACCGTAATATATACCGGCCTGCTCACAGTAACATATACCGTCCTGCTCACCGTAACATATACCGTCCTGCTCACCGTAACATATACCGTCCTGCTCACCGTAACATATACCGTCCTGCTCACCGTAACATATACCGTCCTGCTCACCGTAACATATACCGTCCTGCTCACCGTAACATATTAGCTCTTGAAAGCTCTGCCAACTGCTCCCCACTGCCGTACGAAGATTCTTTTTATCAAACTGGTTCTTGAATGACTATTGTTTAATACATATTACTATTATTTTTATTTTAAAGAAAACTTTGTATGCCTTGGTGTTGCAGTTTCATTCAATTGTTTCGAATCAGAGATTCATTCAACAATTAAAAAGTTATTTATGGTGAGTGTGTCGACGATATTCAATATTTAAAGTTCTGAATCACATCTCGTAGTTTTTCTTAAATGAGAAAGAAGAAAGTTGAGTGTTCTGAGTCTGTATTGTCTGTTTCTGAGTGATGGTGTGAGGGTAACAGCTCCACTCTGAGTCTGTATTGTCTGTTTCTGAGTGATGGTGTGAGGGTAACAGCTCCACTCTGAGTCTGTATTGTCTGTTTCTGAGTGATGGTGTGAGGGTAACAGCTCCACTCTGAGTCTGTATGGTCTGTTTCTGAGTGATGGAGTGAGGGTAACAGTTCCACTCTGAACCATCTCCAGTACATCGTCTTCTTTTACGTAATTTCGGAATCCATCCTGGACGGTTTATTCAGGATGCAGTTTAAGAATGTATAAAAAGTCAATAATATTTTTTGTGGTCGAAGTTTCTAGCTAAGAAACGTAGCATTTTGTTTGTTTTCCTGCTAGCACAGAAGCATTGATTGTGCTTTTGAGGGAGTTGCTTATGATTATTCCATTTTTTTTCCTCTCTTGTTACGCATCGTTTATTGCCAAACATTTGGTACCCAAGAAGAATTTTGTTATACCCAAAATACTTTACTTAGCATGAATATTCGGTGAAATTCCTCTTCAGAGTCTCCACCCATAGCGGCAACTACTCCAGACTCCAGATCACTCTCAACACTCAAGCAATATGGTCTGGATGCAGCTCTTTCCCCAGCCTGGTTTCACGTACGTTATGAAGAGTAATGACCAAGAACTGATCCAGGGAGCCTGGGAAGCCATAAAGACACCTCTCCGTTGAATACAACTCTGTCCCTGTTTGTGAGTCAATCACTTATCCAGTCATGAAGTTTCTCTCTTCCATGTGCTCTTGTTTTGACTGCCCTTCCTCGATTACTGTACGTCCGTTGGGACGTTTCCATCTCAGTTTTCGAATATAATACTAAAAAATTATTATAAGTTTATAAGGCATAATCTAAAGTTACAAAATCCATGATAGTTGCCGGTTATCTGGTTATTATTTTTTTAACAGAATAATTGTCTTCTATTGATTACTTCAAATGATCTCTTAGCTAATGGGACGATAATTTACCACACAATTCTTTTCCTCTTTTTGTTTATCTATGAAGTAACATTTGCTGGTTTTCATATTATTTGCACATTATTTCTAATGATTTTTTAAAATATTACCGTCAGTGGGTAATCTATTTGTTTTCTGCAAACTCTTGTCCGCTGGATCTACATTCATTTATAACTCTGGCAGGTATACATTCTTGTTCGCTGTATCTACATTCATTTATAACTCTGGCTGCTTGACCCAGGTCCACTCCATCCCTCCCTCCCTACCACACTTCTCCCTCCCTCCCTACCACACTTCTCCCTCCCTCCCTACCACACTTCTCCCTCCCTCCCTACCACACTTCTCCCTCCCTCCCTACCACACTTCTCCCTCCCTCCCTACCACACTTCTCCCTCCTTGCCGGTGTGCCTTACTGGTATACATTCTTGTTCTACTGATTTGTTGATATTCTTCTTCGTCAAGGATTTTATTATGTGCAGGTTGTTAATGTCGTCAACACCTAGTGGGTCAGTGTCGGGTCTTGAGAAACTATATATGCGGTCTTGCAACGTTGCTGTTATGGTCAGCTGTAACTGTTGACCCGAAAAATTGTTGTTTGTTCTTCTGCAGTTTTCCTATCCTTGTTTTTACCCTTTGTCTTCACTTTTGACATATTTCTAGAATTCTCTTGAAATGTCTTTGAAGTTTAGTTTGATACGTCTTTCACATTCTGGCTCAGCTTTTCTGAGTTTTCTCTTACTTTCTCTCTGTAACTGTGTGTAGTTGGCATGGTCTTCCATACCACACGTCTTTTTTTATGATTTTCCTAAAGGTCAAACAATTTCAAGTTCTTTAACTATATATGCGACCTAAACTTATTATATATCGCTGAAGCTGGTAGTATCTTGTTTGGGTCACTCCATTGTGTTTTAATTCGAGGTTTGCATTACTATTTTCATCATTTCCAGCAATGAATTCATAGGGCCTGGTCATAGTGAGCAGAAATGGTTATGTTCATAATGATAGAGATTAGTAAAGTCAATGATTATTCAGCATTGAAAATATAAATCATAACTGGTGCAATAAGTTATTTTCCATTAAAAAGTCAAAAAGGATATCTAGATGAAAGGCTCTTGGCTAGGATGGCAGTCAGTGTACTCATGAGTCTTACGCACTCTCTGATAGTTAAGACAGCTTAGTAACACGTATTAAGCTGTTAAGGATACCCGGCACTCCTCGCATCAAGGTGCCAGGCGTCTTGTCATGTGGTGCTCCTGTGTAAGTCATGCAAGGGTCGTTTCCTAAGTCCGGCAGCGAAGGAATGAAGACGGTAAAGGTCCTAATTCTGGGTTGAGGTAAATTATTTCATTGTCTTTTAATTCGGACGACCATCGCTGCTGACAGCTGGTCAGAAGTATCTATGATGAACTAAAAATAGTCCGTTCGCAAACTCTCCTCCCCCCTCCCCATCGTAAAGAGATTAGCAGATCATAACTACCAACCACAGCTGCTGAGTCTGTGTTCATTACCAACACACAGAGGTCTTTGTGTTTGCTAGGTGTCCTGCTTATAAGTACTTTAAACAGAGTATGATGAGGTGTGGGCTACATGTCTGAAGAGCTTGAAACGCAAATTGAGATTCGGAGAAGACTATAAACAATGAAGTGGCAGGCATGTTTGCAATGTGTATTACTACTAATAGTGTGGCGCACATCTCTGCTGTAAAAAATCATTGCCTAGTCTGCTAAATGTCTCTCATCACTTTGTTCGGAAAGACGATTCGCATAAGTGATGCTTTCAGAGGATACGGAACTGTCAGTGTACGCTGCCACCATGGACAAATATAACAGTTTTGCCTAATTGTGTTGGCGACTTTCCTAGATATGTTGCTGTGTGCACACGATTGTAAGGACTGGACTAACTTCCGGATTTTTTTTTTCACGTTGCTCACACAGAGGTTGTATCATTAAACCGTAGATCCATAAGCTTGCCGCCGTGTTCGTGTAGCTGTCCGTATAACATAGCGTTCTCTCGTGTTCATAAGTTAAGATGCGATCTATGGTATGTTAAGTAAAAGGACACAAATGCAACTAATGTGACATTTTATTGAAGCAACGTTTCGCTCTCCAGGAGCTTTGTCAAGCCATTACAAACAATACATGGACACAGAGGGTATATATATAAGAACATAAGAACATAAGAATGGAGGAACACTGCAGAAGGCTTACTGGCCCATATACTCTCATAGTGAGGTGTAATACTAGTGGTGGTGGTAGAAGTAATAGTGATATAAGTTGTAGTAGTAGTAGTAATACAATAAGGTAGAAAAATCAACTTGCACATGAGTAAAAGGTGATAAAAACAATTACTTGGATAGTATTAAAATAGGTTAGACAAATATTTCTGTAGGAGGTTGGAAAACAGAAGACCTGTAGCAGTGTTCCACATCTGCGATGTGCTTGTGTGGTATTAGCAGGAGAGACTATGTGATGGTAGGGTTCACTGTTTTCAGGAGGATTCTTGCTAAGACTTCAGAGATGGTGAAGCTGCCTTTGTTTTGTTTAATTATGTTAGAAACAGCGATAAGTGCTGATTCAAGGCGTTGTTCAGGTTATCGTTCCTACATGCATTAATGTGTTCTTTGAGGCGTGTTTCGAGGTTTCTTGCCGTTTCTCCTACATAAATCCTGTCGCAGCCGCCACAGGGTATAGTGTAAACCCCCGCGTTGACTGGTTCATGGTGCTTGGATTTTGTCCTGGTTAGATCCTTTATAGAAAGGCTGGAAGCGATGGCGACTCTGGTGTTAGATTTAGCAAGTACTTTAGAAATGTTCGATGCAACCTGGCTGTTGGGAAGAATTATAACTTTGTTTGTAGTGGTGTTGACGCGTGGAGAATTAATGATCTGAAGAGCTCTCTTCATCCCCTCAAGCGTCACTTGGTTACGTTACGTGGACGACGTCCTCGTAATAACTCCCAAACGTTTTGATGTACGGAATCTTCAGGCAAGGCTCAACGCAGTTGAACCGGCGATCCAGTTTACACTAGAAGAAGAGTCCAATGACAAGCTACCCTTTCTAGACGTCCTCATCCACAAAGTAGATAACAACCTAAGATTTCAAGTTTACCGGAAACCTACAAATAAAAATGATCTCACATACTTCTATTCCAGTCAAGATACTAAGACCAAAAGAGGTATCATCATCGGATTTTTCCTAAGAGCTTACCGAATTTGCAGTCCTGAGTTTCTTGACGAGGAATGTACATACATTCACCAAACCTTCACTTATTTACATTTTCCTTCCTTTTTCATCAAAGATTGCAAGAAGAGAGCTCTTCAGATTATTAATTCTCCACGCATCAACACCACTCCAAACAAAGTTATAATTCTTCCCAACAGCCAGGTTGCATCGAACATTTCTAAAGTACTTGCTAAATCTAACACCAGAGTCGCCATCGCTTCCAGCCTTTCTATAAAGGATCTAACCAGGACAAAATCCAAGCACCATGAACCAGTCAACGCGGGGGTTTACACTATACCCTGTGGAGGCTGCGACAGGATTTATGTAGGTGAAACGGCAAGAAACCTCGAAACACGCCTCAAAGAACACATTAATGCATGTAGGAACGATAACCTGAACAACGCCTTGAATCAGCACTTATCGCTGTTTCTAACACAATTAAACAAAACAAAGGCAGCTTCACCATCTCTGAAGTCTTAGCAAGAATCCTCCTGAAAACAGTAAACCCTACCATCACATAGCCTCTCCTGCTAATACCACACAAGCACATCGCAGATGTGGAACACTGCTACAGGTCTTCTCTTTTCCAACCTCCTACAGAAATATTTCTCTAACCTATTTTAATACTATCCAAGTAATTGTTTTTATCACCTTTTACTCATGTGCAAGTTGATTGTTCTACCTTATTGTATTACCACTACTACTACAACTTATATCACTACTACTTCTACCACCACTAGTATTACACCTTACTTTGAGAGTATATTTATACCCTCTGTGTCCATGTATTGTTTGTAACGGCTTGACAAAGCTCCTGGAGAGCGAAACGTTGCCACAATAAAATGTCACATTAGTTGCATTTGTGTCCTTTTACTTAACATATTGTCGGTAATTCTACCAATATTAAAATACGATATATGGTATGATTGTAACAGCAGCAGCCCCAAACGACGAATTTAAAGCGCAATCGGAGAACCACCAGAGGACACATTTATGGAAATGTTTTGGTCAGGACCGAGGGATGGAAATAGTAGTTTCAGGCAGAACGGCACCGGCGAAAATGTCTAATAATTCGTCTTTAGAGATATTGGGAGGAGGACAAGTAAAATTTGTTGCATATAAGTCAAAATGCAACTGGCGACGTTAGAAAGGACGAGGGTAAGAATGGGAAGTAATAAGAACAGGGAAATGATTGGTGTCATGTAAATAATTTAGGACAGTCCAGTCAAAATCAAGGGCGATTGAGGAAGAGCATAAGAAATATCAATACTTCAAGGGATTCTTTTTTTGAATCCGTTGTATAAAAACTGGAGACAGATGAGTGTTAGAAATTATTTCAACTAATAACCATGGGAATCACAATATAACCCACTTCAGAGTAAATAATAACAGATAAAATCACCTAATAAAATAAGTTTTGGAGTAAGGACGAGATAAAAAATTTGTTCGTTAGGTACAGGTAAGAGTTATGAGGGAGAAAGATATAGAGAACATATTGTGTAGCATTTGTCCAAACTGACACTGGCTGCAGTTTATTGATGTGGCAGAGGAACCGATATTTGAGAGCACGTGATAGCATTGCTTACATAAACTGCGTCTTCACTGTAAGATTAGTCAAGAATTGAGTCTGATGAAAGTAACAAAATACAGTCAGTAACAGGATATTCAGATGCATACATGGAGAAATTGGGAAACCGACATTTATAAATATTATTACATACTAATAAGAGAGAGCGGTAGATATGAGAGAATTAACAGTTGAGATGGTCACTAAAGCCAATATTAGATGATAGACGGAGATTAGCCATAAGAGATTTGTGTGCCGTGTGGTCGTGAATGTTATGAGTTGAGACATGCACAGTACGTCAGGTGGAAATACAGGAGTAAGTAAAGTTTTATGGTTATGGGTGGTGGGGGTATAAAGCTTGTGCGTTTTGACATGCTACCCAGTTCAAAGGGCTGATCAAAGTGCATTACCTGCTGTGCTTCTTCAAGTTATGCAGCCAGTGTCAGTAGTCTGTACACTAGGTATGTACACTAGCATATGTACACCACAACCTTTACAGAGTACAGGTCACGTGACCACACTTAACAGTAGAAGCTCCGTGAGTGCCCACCCCGGCACCCTCAGTATTGGCTTAGATCTTTGGGTGGCTGGATGCTGTAGGACACGCTGCTACCAAGTCTCACGATAAACCGGAGGCCCCGCTTCTTCACATGTCGCTACTAGGTCCCCTCTCTCCCTGTTTTATGAGCTTTATTATTACGAACACAGGTATAGTACGGCCTGCGAACCTGGTCGTAATGGGATTCAAAGTGGAGCTAATAAAACGTAACAATGGTATATGACTTATATTTTCCTTCACTAGATATAAATTGCCACTGTACATAGTGTATATGCACAATGTACAGTGGTGGAATAATAGGTGTACAACAAGGTGACAAAGGATGGCACAAGCAGAAGCCAGATAGTGCAACTTGCTCAACCATACTGGTGCTGCATACTCCAATATGGGCCTCACGTACACGGTTACACGGTGTACAGTGTCGTGAATGACTCCTTACACAGATGTCGAAACGCTGTTCTCAGGTATGCCAGGCGCTCATATGCTGCAGCAGTTATTTGGTTGATGTGCGCCTCAGGAGATGTGCTTGGTATGTTGCCTACCCCAAGATCCTTTTCCTTGAGTGAGTTTTTCAGCCTTTGAACTCTTAGGCTGTACTCTGCGGTCTCCTTTGTCTTTCCCCAATCTTCATAAATTTGCACTTGCTGGGGTTAACCTCCAGGAATCATTTGTCAGACCAGGCTTGCAGCCTGTCCAAATCCCCTTGTAGGCTTACCCTATCCTCTTCCTCTCGTATTCTCCTCATTATTTCACATCGTCTGCAAACTGGGACACGTCTGACTCCATCCCCTCAGTCATATCATTTACATATACAATAAACAGCACCCTTAATCCCATTCGACACATGCACCCATTCTGACACCTCTTCTCGGACCGACACACGTTGTTTCCTTCCTGTCAAGTATTCCCTGATCTATTGCAGTACTTTCCCTCCATTTCCTGCCTGATCCTCCAGTTTTTCAACCAGTCTCTTGTGTCGAACTGTATCAAAAGGCTTCTTACAGTCCAGTCTCCTGTCTTACTTCTCTTACCTTGCCATAGAACTCCAATAGGTTCGTGATGCAGGATTTCCCTTCCCTGAATCCGTGCTGGTTGTCATGTATTAAGCCATTCCGTTCTAGGTGTTCCACCACTCTTTTCCGGATAATCTTCTCCATAACTTTACATACAATATATGTCAGCGACACTGGTCTGAAGTTTAGTGCAACCTGTCTGTCTCCTTTCTTAAAAATAGGGACTACATCTGCTGTCTTCCACACCTCTAGTTTCCCTGTTTCGATAGATATATTGAAGATTGTTGTTAGAGGCCCACACAACGCATCTGCTCCCTCTCTCAGGACTCAAGGAGATATATTATTTGGGCCCACCGCCTTCGAGGTATCTAGTTCTTTTAGCAGTTTCTTCACCTTATCTTCAGTTGCATGCAGTGTGTCTAACACTTGCTGGTGCACCCAACCACCTCGGCTTTTTGGGAGTCTGTCTGTCCCTGAATCTTGAACTGAGCCCTTCACATACTTCTTGTGTGTGTGTGTGACTAATTAGTTAATTATCCAATCACGTAATTAGTTGAATCCAATCCAAGAACCTGCCGTCCCATACCTGGATATCATAGGATATTTTTTACCTCTGTCTAGACAAGGGCAGTTTGTATGCCCGGGTGTAGATGTATTTCTGATATCCTGAAGTATTCACTGCGTGGAACTTCCACCTGGGCAGTAACTCATTAACGTATCTATTTGAATGCATTCAACTTGTAGAGTTAACAGTTAATTACCGTCTGTGGATGTGTGTAGGTCATTAAATCCTTTCAGAAACACTGCAAAGTAGTGTATGTGAGTCACAGTGAACACCTGGGCTCGCGAAGCAAGAAAAGTCATCTTCACTCATCGTGGACATATATGTGACGGCCTCCCACAGCCTGGGTAATTGTGTCCACGCTTGTTAGTGGCTGTTTGTTGGTGATGCGTAGGCCTAGTTGAAGGTAATCACATGTACTAAGCTAATTAATCTACATCTAACTTTAACTTATGTACTTTTAAAAGAGATTGAGTAGGAGTCTATTAAGACTACACAGTTAAATTAAATCATATTATTAAGATTGCTGGAAGTGTAGGTTTGGCAGGCATGTAGGTTCGCATATCATGTTACAGGCCTCCCAGACTATATTCTCACATCGTCTTTCATCCACCCAGCCTCAGGACTTAGAGATAAAGGGGAATCAGGGAATATACCCCAGGAGTCACTCTTCGGGGTACAGGGGTACCAAGTCATGTGTCGTCACACAGATAAATAGAAGATAATTAATCACTGGACCCAAAGTTCTATCTTATAAAGTCAGTTGTTCAATCATTATAATCATACCCAGCAATAATCTTTCACTCACCCCCGTTAAGTCCAAGGAGTCCTCCCCATTGTAAGCCTCAATGTGAGTCCTAACTCAGCAGCACACACGTTAAGTCTCATGTTTTCACTCTAGGTAATTAAGTGTCAGGACTTGCGTAATTATCGTAAACACTGAGGTTTTCTGGTCTTGTCCGAGAGGCAGTTGTGGGTTCACAGTGCTGGAGGCTGGATCAATATAATGTACATCCAGACGCATCAGCCATTCTACATACTATACTGAGGTATTATTTCCTACAGACCTGTCGTGAAAGGCACAGTAGCTTCCATTTTACAGGCTAGACACGTGATAGCTGGTAATGAGCGTGGATTTTGATTGATGGGATAATTAATTAATTAGAGCCAGTCAGGTAATGACCTTTAATCGACAATTTTGACGTGCAGTGACTAGCAACCGTTCCTGGCCTCTCCATTTAAACCGACCCCTAAGTCTGAAGTACGGTGAGACAAGTTAGGCTTGTGTGAAAGGTTAGACTGATGACATCATGATCCCAGGATATATCAATAAGAAAGCCATATTAACTATACCTCCCCAAGAACAAGAACATAATAAAGACGTCAGTTACATCTAATTATCGTGTGCTCTAGACGTCTGCTCTGGGGCAAGAGCTTGACAGAAACGAGACTCATTTAAATGTTATTAGTGAATTTCTAGTACATAAACCAGGAGAGACACCACAAGTGTGCAGACACGTCCTGTGTTAAGTGATGGTTGTAACGAACCATTGATGCTAGATACAACATCTCTTGTCATTAAGGACATAAGTGCTAATTAATAACATGTGTAGAAGAAATGACCACAGGGGCCAGACATGCAGGGGACTTCAGCCTCGCTTCACACCTGGGGTCTACCTACCTACATGGGGGTAGTCCCGCGGGTCGACGCCCCCGCGGCCTCATTCCTCCCGTGCATCAATTAAACAGACTGGAGTCCACAGCTTAGTGGAAGCCAGGTAGGGACTTGAGGTAAAGTGCTGTCAGTGTAAGTGTTAAGGTGCGTTCATTACCTCAAGTGCATGTCAGCGTGTCAGTTCACCATGCTGTACATCACTCCTCTCGAGGACCAGTTCACGCCAGTGATCAAATGTTCTAGAACATTATTCTAGTAATGAATCCAGAAGCCACATGCTTACAAGAAGTCACTTAGTTAAATATTACCGAGTTCTGTGCATACTTGTACATGCATTTATACAGCCAGTGTCGGGGAGGTGGTTCAAACACTGGTTCACAAGTATCATATTATAAATGGATTACAATACCAACAAGTTAATAAGAATCTTTATTGGTGAAACGTTTCGCCTGTGTTGCAGGCTTCATCAGTCAAAGACAGAGATGAGTCAGAATCTTGGAGACATCAGTGTTTATGGAAGACTTGTCATCTTGATCTTAGTGTGACACACTTCTTAAAACAAACTGCCTTTACACTTCCTCTACTTTGTGTTCCACCAAACCTTCCATCTCTAGGACTCTGACTCATCTTTGTATTCGACTGATGAAGCCAGCAGCTCAGGCGAAACGTGTTGCCAATAAAGACTCGTAATGTTGTGAATGTCTTACCTATAATTGCTTGAAAGCCGTAGAGATGTGTGAGGTGCACGGCTGACATTAATTTTGTGAAGTAGGACAGAGTCAGTCAAGCAGAGTCAGTCAAGCAGAGTCAGTCAAGCAGAGTCAGTCAAGCAGAGTCAGTCAAGCAGGCAGCAGCATCCCCCACATTTTGGTTCTTCATGAAACTTAAGTCGTTCGTAAAGGATGTGGTAGAGACCAACAGTGAACCAGTGAACAGTGATAATCATCGATAATTACTGATAAGTATAATCCTGAGTGATTTTGGTTGTCTTTTAAGTAAGTAAACACAAGACATCTTTACTGTTAGTATGTAATTTACTGTAATATACAGCACATAATGTGCTATTGTCCACATGGTATCGCACTAAAAAGCGGTGTTCAAAATGATTTTCTCTGTATTCATGTTGAGTGATGATCAAAACAATGTTGTCTCTAAAGAATTACTACAACTTATAACTCATGGAACAAGTGAATCAAAATGGATTCAAATAACAGCCCCATACACACAAAAAAGTTTGGACTACATGAATTGTATCATGTTAGGAAACACAGCATTTCCCGCCACCCTGGTAGATAGCAACTTTTGTATCACTATGCTCACCTGTCCTCCCAAAAAACTAGTCATGCACAATCCTATACTTAAATTACTTCCTAAAATTATTCCTCTGGAACACATACACGACCTTAGGACTAAGAATACTATCACATTGAATACTTGACTCACGAAATCGTAATGACACGATTGCAAACAAACCATACCACGGGTGGGGTTCGAACCCGCGGGTTCGAACCCCACCCGTGGTATGGTTTGTTTACATTGAATACCTAAGCTGATGGCTCCCATAACCCTGAGAGTAGGAGGGAGGGAAGTGCCGTTATTGTAAATCAGTCTGGTGGCACTATTATATAAATGTGTATTAAAATTAATAACTGGTCTTCCACTTTTCAAACTGAACTGTTTGCCATATTTGTTGCTCATAAGCTTGTGGAAACTACGACCTCACACAGTGTAAGTGACTCTCTTTCCTCGTTACTTGCTCTATATAGCTAGAGATCTGAATGTATAGCATGATTGTGCATGAAGCTAGGCACATATATGAACAACTTTCCTCTCACATTGGCCACCAGGAGTATGCAAAGTTGATGAATTAGCTAAACATACATTAAATGAAGAGAATATTGAGTATATCTTTGGTTTTTCAAACATTGTCAGAAAGGAACTAGCTAACCAGCGTGAGGAAAGTAGACCAGTACAGACAGAAACTAGCACATTCATTATCAATCATAATGAAATGTGTAAAGTCAAACATAGCATCTATGGGGGAAAATAGCATGGATAGTAGGCTGCGAGATGTTACTGCTAGACTAATGCTAGGCTATAAATATCTCTGGCACCATGGTTTGTATGGAGATATCAATGACATAAAATGCAAAATGTGTGGACAGAAATAGGGCCATACATTGGAGCATTAAATCCTAGTGTCGCAACATCAAACCATTTAGATACACCTTCATGCTATTCTTACAGGATATGGCAAAATACCT
This sequence comes from Cherax destructor, assembly GCA_009830355.1. NCBI lineage: Eukaryota > Metazoa > Arthropoda > Malacostraca > Decapoda > Parastacidae > Cherax > Cherax destructor. The sequence continues at coordinate 25,739 of WNWK01006179.1, read as the reverse complement.
CACTGTTATTGTTAATGATATATGACATCTTTAGGCTGTATATACTTTTTGCATCTACTAGATGAACAAATTGTATTCATGGAGATTACAACTCAGCTATGAAAAATGTTCTTTTTGTGTTTTTATTACTTTAGTTGTAATAAGAAAGCAATTTTTTTTATATTGTATTTTTACTGTGTACAGCAACTCTATGAAGTAATTTGAAAATACTAAATGACTAGTATTTCTTTCTAGCAATGTAACAATGCACAGTAGTATCTGACAAAGACCCATTGTGACCTCTGTAATCCTATTTTTTGTACTACAACTCACACGATGAGCTGCGGGTGCACAATAAACAAGCTACTTACGTGGCACAACTAACCATCTTTTCTCGTAATTGTCTGAGGTAAAGGTCCGTGGCGGCTCATAGTAGAGGCCGCATGTTGACCAGGCAGCAACCACGCTCTCCCACACCAGGCAGCAACCACGCTCCCCACACCAGGCAGCAACCACGCTCTCCCACACCAGGCAGCAACCACGCTCCCCCACACCAGGCAGCAACCACGCTCTCCCACACCAGGCAGCAACCACGCTCCCCACACCAGACAGCAACCACGCTCCCCCACACCAGGCAGCAACCACGCTCTCCCACACCAGGCAGCAACCACGCTCTCCCACACCAGGCAGCAACCACGCTCCCCCACACCAGGCAGCAACCACGCTCCCCCACACCAGGCAGCAACCACGCTCTCCCACACCAGGCAGCAACCACTCTCCCCCACACCAGGCAGCAACCACGCTCCCCACACCAGGCAGCAACCACGCTCTCCCACACCAGGCAGCAACCACGCTCCCCACACCAGCTGCTCATTCCACGGAAGATGGCAACAGAGGTAAGTCCCTAGGAGCTGGCATCGTGGCTCGCCTCTCATACTGGTTCTCTGCTGTTTCCCCAACATACCCAGCTGACCGTCACCTGTGTCAGCTGACAGTGTGCAGTCATGTCCTGTGTTAAGTGCTGGTTGTAGCGAATTGATGCTAGATACAAAACAGCTCTTGTCAGTAACGAGGACATAAGTGCTAATTAATAACTTGTGTTGAAGAAATGACCACAGGACCACAGGACTCCAATAGAAATAAGTCACTTTGTCTGACTTTTTTGGGTTGTCCTGGGTTCTCTACACATACTGCTATGTATGATAATATGTGAAACTGTATTTGTGTATACCTGAATAAACTAACTTACTTACACAGGGGCCAGACATGCAGGTGACTTCAGGTTCACCTCACACCTGTGACTTCATCATAGGCTGCCAAATGTCAGATGTTAATATAGAGTGGTTCTTCTCATCGCCCAATTAGCATATGTCTGCCGGCTAATGAAAATGTCAATTTAATGTGTCAAATGGGATGATAATGTTTCAGCTGATTAGTTTTAATTCACAACTCATCCGAGGGGAATGTCAGTTCATGCCACTGTCTGCTCATTGACTGTGGCAATGTAACGCATCACTGATGTGCTCCTCCCTTGATATCAAGTCCCAGTGTTCACAGTTCCAGACTGGATAACCAGCGTTGCTGGTTTCTTTATGAAGCAGCTGATAACAAGCTGGGTTGTAGACACCAGGAGTCGTTGGACAAGTGTGGTTAAGCAGGCAATCAGTTTAAGGGAGCATTTAAAGGAGAGTCGTTTCCTGCACGGTATATCCGTGCAGGTCTGTCCGTGCAGGTCTGTCCGTGCAGGTCTGTCCGTGCAGGTAACAAGTCGAGTGTCAGGCTAAGTTACGATCGAGCACGAGTAACTTGAATGAAATAATTGAAAACTAATAATAAAGAGTCGTAATCTTGATGTCATAATTGAATGTGATATAATCATTGCCCAGTTAAATGAATATGATTAGACGAACATGACATTAATCATGATTGATCACAGTTCTATGGAAGGGAAGCTACAGTAAATGATTACTTAATTATCTAGTTGTTGATTAGTGATTACAGTAACAGTGAGTTAAGGGAAACTCACCGGTCACATGATCGCCACCAGATTAGTTAAGACTTCTGGTGATTGTAATTCACTATGTAAGGTTACTTGCTTCAGCACGTTACTCAGTAGCACCTAATTAACTTATACATTGTGTCATTATTAATCACATTAAGAGTTCAGTCAGAGAGCACGGAAGTGACTTGAGCATATTAGAAGAATACTAATAGTCGCACCAAGTACATAGTCACTTGTGTTGCGAGTTTGTAAGCCACTTTAATGAGACACTGATAAGTGTTGTGAACTGTGTTCACAACACTTGTTCAAGCTAAAATACACTGTGGGTTACTGTGTCTACATTATTACAGCTTGTCCTCTCACTGACAGTTCAAGCTGCTTTTACAAGGCATGCGTTTATTGACAGCCAGGGGTCATATGTTAAGTTCCTCACCCTAGTCTTGCAGGGACAGTGAGCTGATGTTGAGGAGTAAGGTATATCAGGTGATCGAACACCACTCGCGAGTGTACACAAAGCGAGTAGCTTTACTGGGCTGACCTACGTAGCCCCACCCAGTCAATAAGTTGAAGACAAAACTGTGCCAAGTAGCGTTCATATTCTTCGAACAAGAGGAGATCCCTTTCCACATAGTGGGTATTCTTGATCCTACAAGTATTAGAACGTTCCAGTAAGTGCAATGTCTTTCTTTTCCATTGTTTCTGGTGAGAAGAGCTTTACGTAACACGTCTCCCTCCCGGGAAACAAGGGAAGTTTGCAGGTTTTCCATATATGGGGGTGGAGGCGAGATTACCCACCAAGAGGAACCCGTGTGACCAGTTACCTCATTACATATACTACAATTAAAAGCTTTAAACGTGTTCAGAGCGCTGACTCCACGTTTTATAATCATGAACATCAGTACTTTCCACAGACTATCATGCGAGTTCAGGGCGAAATTGACATTAGACTAGCATTAACTAGCAACTAGTTAGATTAGCATTAACTAGTTTCCCCTTTCATGAGCTACCACGGAGGCAGAACAGAGGTGTGAAGTAAAATGTTGCAAATTGTCAACAACTGAAGTCTATAAATGAATGGTTCAGAGAACCGACGAGTTGGTAAATTAGACACATATGCAACACTTGGGTATCTTTATTGAGGAAACGTTTCGCCACACAGTAGCTTCGTCAGTCCATACAAAGGAGAATCGTGAAGAACAGGAGGAGTTTGAGGTGGTCAGTCCCTCAACCTTGAGTCGATGTTGTCAGTCCATCAATCTTGAATATAATACAGCATATGGGTGTAGAGGAAGCTTATATACTGTAGACAGGAGAGGTGCAGCAGTTGTAGGAGGTGTCACATTTGTCCAATGTGGAAGTAGGTCGTGCCCAAGGAATAGGAATCCTGTCTGACACAGCGACATCTTGGTATCTTAATACAGGGATTTCTTCGCTTGCCTATTCCTTGGGCACGACCTACTTCCACATTGGACAAATGTGACACCTCCTACAACTGCTGCACCTCTCCTGTCTACAGTATATAAGCTTCCTCTACGCCCATATGCTGTATTATATTCAAGATTGATGGACTGACAACATCGACTCAAGGTTGAGGGACTGACCACCTCAAACTCCTCCTGTTCTTCACGATTCTCCTTTGTATGGACTGATGAAGCCACTGTGTGGCGAAACGTTTCCTCAATAAAGATACCCAAGTGTTGCATATGTGTCTAATTTACCAACTGAAGTCTAACTTATCAACAAAGTTTCCAGTACGCTGAGGTCAGTGGTCACGAAAGGTCATCCTGTCCTAGCTGTCTGGGGGATTAGTGTGGAGCGTTATAGAGCACCATGGCTTGTTGTAGCGTTTCGGAATCTCAGGTTAGTGTTGAAGGAGGAGGTTCTACGTCTCCAAAAGGTAAATAGGAGGCTGAAAATTCGCCTAGATGGATTTGGGAGTGTGCGAAGGATGGAGTCCGTGTGGAGGAAAAGGTTATAGTGAGTTGAAGAGTGGCAACCACTTCAAGTGGATTATGGTCTCTACTAAACGTAGAAGTATCAAGATAAGGAAGCTTAATAGAGAAAATCTGAAGGTAGAAAATCAATTCTCTGTTCTCCAGGATGAGTGAACTTCAGTGGTTAGTGAGGTTAAAGGTACCGCTAACTCCCCTGCTAATCAATGTAAGAACATTCTGGTTGTGGGTGACTCAAAGGTAAGATATATGGACCGTGTTTTCTGTAACATAGATAGGAACGTTAGACAGAGAGTGTGCTTCCCAAGAAGTGGTGTTGTTGACATAGTCAACAGGCTGGATAATATTATGTCAGGTAATGGGAACAAGCCCATCATCTGTCTTAGTGCTGGTTATAATGATATCGGGAAGGGCAGGAGACAAGAGCTGCTGAAAAGTCAGCCATAGACGTAATTATGTCTAAGGAAGGGATCCCAATCATATGCACAATCTTGCCTAGAAGAGGAGTGGGCAATAAATGGATGTCTAGGGCAATTGGTGAAAATTGCTGGCTAGACAGGTACTGCAAAGAATTTGCAATCTCATTCGTTGATAACTGGGACAAATTTTATGGCAAACATGATATGTTTGCACACACAACCCGCACGGAATTGTGCCTTTTTTTTAATTTATGATATGTTTGCATTAGCATGAGTGGTTGCATTAATCAACTCGATTTAGAGGGTAATTGCTTACTTGTCTAAGACTTTAAACTGATAGATTATAGAGGTATGGGTTTGTGTGGGAAACAATCAAGCTGCAGTACAAGGGTTGAAAACAACAGATATTACCAGGATACTAGTATACTAACCGTGTATCTGATGTATAAATGACTCAAGCATAGACATGTTTCAAAATGATCTATGTTAAATAGGCAATATTCAAAATAATGTTGCTAGTAAAGGCAAAGCAATTAATCAACAAACAAAGAGTGACAGTAGAGGGCAGAGAGTGACTAGCTCACTTAAGGTTTACTATACTAATAGTAGGAATCAAAGAAATAAGATAGACGAACTAAGATTACTTGCATGTTTAGGTAATATAGATATTATTGCTATAACGGTGACCTGGTTCAGCCTGAAAGATAGAAATATGCCTTCTGAATGCCACATACAACTCAATAAACTATTCCACACTGATAGGGTCAACAGGAAAGGTGGTGGAGTGGCGATGTTGTCAGAGATAATTTAAATTGTTGTGTTAGACAAGATATATAATTTGAAGCATCAGACACAGAATCTGTTTGGCTACAATTTCTCGAGGGTCCTGACAAATTAATTTTGGGTGTGATTTGTAGGCCCCCAAATCTTGATAGGGAGTGCGGTAGGCTGCTATGAAAATGTCGTGTTAATGGGAGATTTTAACTCTGATTGAACAATATGACAAGAAATCTTGAGTCTAGTGACTTTCTTGATACGATTCAGGATTGCTTTTAGTTCTGACAGAACCAACTAGAGGAAACAATCTGCTAGACTTAGTTCTCGTCAACAAGGAATCACTAATTAACTATCTTGAGGTTAATGATGAGCTTGGAGAAAGTGATCACAAATCACTTAGTTTCAATATATCATGGATGTTTTTTTTTATTTTTTATTTAAAAACAACAACATTGTACACAAAATGCACATACATCTACATGCTCGTTGACAATTAAGGTCATTTTCAATATACAAAACCAACAACTACATATATAAAGCTGAAACCTATATTGGCCTAACAATGCCAATAAAAACAAACCAAAATAAACACATGCCATCCCAACCAAAGGATATACCGGCTTCAATGCCCCGTGACTCGCATCAGCCAAATAAATACATAACAGTTAACACAACACTATGTACTCACAGGAAAACCCTATATACCCCGAGATGTCTACAGCAATATACCCAAAACCCCTTATGCCTACAGATACATTGAGACCTTTAGAACTAACATTTATAACGTTAACAAAAGAACATTAAAGACCGGATCCAGTCACCACTTTGGCCCTAAGGCCAATGAAACCAACCCCTTACATCTTAACCAAATTACCATATAGTATGAAGATACAATACACCTCATCGCATCCTCATACCAAATATCATAATTAAACATCTTACAAATACTCCCTGACCCTCCCCACTTCATTCCATAACATCCTCTCCAAATATATGTACCACAGATCATGACACACTTTTACCAGGTAACATAGTGAATATCATAGCATAAAACCATAAGACATCATGTATCGTACATTGAAGGATAACATATTCTATCCCCCGGGGACCTCTCGCTATACAATTAATGGAGTATTGCCAACAGGGTACTCCCAAAAACTATTCACAAAATGCTCATATAGCGATATGCAGGCATAAAAAATTTACAAAGAGACGCCCACCACAGGGCACGTCCCCAATGAACTCTGCGGTGTTCACAACACACATTTCATTACCTAAAAGTCATTTCATACACACTACTGAACACGTTATGCAGGTTTTAAACAATGATACTATTGTTCTTGCCCCAGTCATCCCATATTAGCATACCACATGAAAACCCCATGTACACTCTTACCTGCACATATTGACCTATTATTACAATATGAAGGCCATATTAGCTCAACCCACCAGTCACACAACACACCCATCCCATGACACCTCATCGCCTGACTCCACAGCGATCAGATAAACCAACGTGAAAATCCCTTACATAGACTAAGCCCCAACCCACCCAAGTGCGTCCTGCTAGTCACCAACCACACATACCATATCCTACCACGTCCATCGTTTCCCGTCCGTCTCCCGCAACCCACCATCCTCTAAACCCCCTCTCGCATACCCCTCCTCTATAACTCATTTACATACTTCCATTTACATACTTCCCACAACTGCCCTAATCCGATCCCTGACACCCGTTTCCCGTAAACGCCATGACACACATATAAAATCTACCATTAAATACGCCAGGCTCCTGCGCACTTGGAGACTTACTCCCCTGATATCCAAACTCATAGCCCTTAACACCCCAATTCCCCCCCCCATGTAACGCAAAACCCTTCTCATCCACTCCCTCATCTGCTTCAACCCATCACAAAAATACAACACATGCCACACCGTTTCCTTCAACCCACACCTACTACAACAACCGTCCCTCACCATTCCCATCCGAAATAACAGAGCCTTCGAGGCCACTGCCCCATGTAAAAACCTGTACATGAATTCCCTATCCCTAGCAGTTATACGCAGACTCTTGAACCCCTTCCATATCATTCCCCACTCATACACTAACAACTGGTGGGCTCCCCCCACTCTCTCCATCACACTCGCCGCTAACTTATGCGGCTGCCTCATAACCACCAGACATCGCAACAGATTCCAACACTGTCGCAACGACGCTCCTGCCCACCACCTGTGCACCTCACTCTCCACCCACCCCACACAAGTTCCATGCCCCCCTCCCCATCGCACCATACATCATTTCACATACAGGCACATCAATCTACGTTCAACACTTATGAGTCCCAGCCCCCCCAACTCCACCCAGTTCCTAACTACCTCCTTTCTATTCCAATGCTTACATGCCGCCCACACATACCTAAAGACCCTATGCTCCAGCCCCCGCACATCCTCTTGCAATAGGGGAAAAATCACTCCCACATGCCACAACTTGCTGTATATTAATGTATTCACCGCAATCACTCGTTGCTGTAACGTAAGATCCCCTGCCCTCCAACCCTCTAACCTAGTCATTGCTGCTTTCACGACCCTCCCCGAGTTCACAGTCCTAGCCAACTTACTGTGACACATATACATTATACCACATATTCTTATGGCCTCTTCAATAACCCACCCATACCCCGCCCCCAACACCCTTCCCAGCCATTTACCCACCTCCAACAGTTGTGACTTTGCTCCATTAATTCGCATCCCCATCGCTCCACAAAAACCTTGTAAAATCTTTGCAATATTCACAAATCTCCGCTCCGTGCACACCAATATTGTGGTATCATCCACATACTCTACTATTCTAGGCCCTTCTCCCTCCACCCTAGCCCCTCTTCCCACTCCTTCCTCAATCAATCTATAGAAAGGGTTCTACATACAGGCATACAAAATCTGCGACAGAGGGCAACCCTGTCACAGACCCCCGTCCCATACCCACCATTCTACCCAACCTTCCATTCTCCTGCACTCGTACACCTGCCTCTCTGTACAATGTCTTTACCCAATTTACCACTTCCTCCCCAAACCCTGCTTCCGCATAATAGCACATAAAGCCACTCTCTCAACACTATCATAAGCCCCCTTCCAATCCAGCACCAACACCCCCCCTTCCAGCTCACAATCGATAATCTCCTTTATACGCTCATGACCCTGAATCATACTATGCCCTGGTATTCCACACTGTCCTTCCGCAATCACCCTGTGTATTACACGCTTTATCCTGTTCCCTAATATCTTCGCAAAAATCTTATAATCCGCATTCATCAACACAATCGGCCTATAATTACTCATCGCCTGTATCTCCTTACCTTTCTTCACCAACACTACCACCCCCACACACTGCTCCTTGTCCATTTGACCTCTTTGCTTCATGCTATTCATCAACCTAACAAGACAACCCCTCAACACATCCCAATTTTCCCTATAAAATTCATTCACAATACCATCCATACCTGGCGCCTTACCCCGACTCATTCCATTCACCGCCTCCCACACCTCCGTAATCTGACCCTCCATTCCCTCCCTATCTTCCTCACTCAATATCTCATGTATTCCGTCAACTATAACATCCCTCTCACACTGTGTCCCTGATGCACTCCTCATATGTCTCTCAAACCATTTATCCACATACACTCCAATCGCTTCAGTCGTTCTTATTCTTTGCCCCAAGACATAACTTTCGAAACCTTCCTCTACTACCATGCAATCCACAGTTGTCGCATCTCTCCTCATCCTTCATTTACCCAAGACATGCTTAGAAGGTTTATCACCCCACAATATATCCTCCATTCGCGCTCTCACCCGATACCCGTTTAACCGTTCATTCTGCAATTCCTTCAACTTATCCCTCAAAGTCAATATCTCCTGCACGTTCTGACAGCCCCCACGGTCATAACAACTATTCAATTGCCCCTCCAGGTATTTTTGAAGCCCATACCTCCAACACGCCTCCTCCCTCCCTAACCTCATATGATACTCACGAATACCCACCTTCGCACAATTCTCCCACCAGACTATCACATCCTCCACATCCTTACCCCGTTCCCAAAAATCTAGCCACCATGACGCAAAACTTACCCTCCTGTCCTCCCCAACCAATAAACTGGAGTTTAACTTCCAATACCCTTTATACCTTTTCGCCACCCCTTCCCAATGCATATCCGCCAGAACTGCACGGTGATCCAAAAAACCCACGTATATCATTTGCACCCGACCCACCCTCACCCCCCTTGTCACATACAGTCTATCCAATCTAGCCTCATACCCCTGTCTCACAAAGGTGTGCTCCACCATGTCCCCCGCCTCTACCACATCTCTTAAACCCGCACAATTCAATAAATTCCTTAAAGCTGCTAACACACAACCCGCCCCCCGAGATTCCAAATCCTTGTTCCGTATCACACAATTAAAATCCCCTCAAAGCATATACCATGCCCCCCAAAGCATATATCATATAATCATTAACAAAATCTATCTTCACCTGTCAAGACTGTTCTGCTGGCATATAGATTCCCACGAAACTAACTCTCACACCACTCCACTCACCATCCACCTTCACACCCCGACCTCCTCCCCACTCTTCCCATGCTATTAAAGTAAAAGGGCTCGACATCTGTATAATCACTGCAACTCCACCCTTTAACCGTTCCTATGACCCAGCAAACATATGATACCCATTCAGCCGTAATTCACTGCCGCACCTAAAATTATGCTTCTGAATAAATCCCACTTGCACACCAAGTCGTCGTAGAGTCCCCTCAACCCACCTCCTCTTCACTTCTGCCCTTAACCCATTTACATTAATTGTTATACACTGGAAAATAAGTGTGTTGGTTTTTCTTTCGACCTCTGTGGAAGTGGTGCTGCAGACAATCCCTTACTCCCCCCCTTAGTAACACTTTTCCCTCCCTTAATACTGTTCTTACCACCCGCCGTTCTCGTTAACTTTTCTGTCTCAAGCTGCGCCACTTTCACTAAAGGTTTCTTACACGACTTCTGTGTAGGGGATAAGGTGTCATCACTATCAGAGATTGTGCCCGCTCGCTTACGGGAGCCACTCAACACATCCATACCCTAACTACCTTCACTCTGGTGTATTTCCGCACTGACAGTCTTGCTCACCAAGGTCGGAAACCCCGACCCATCACACCCCTGGTCAGCTCTCACTCTGACCTCCTGCCCCACACCTCTACCGTCACCCTCACTTGGCCCTAACAAAAGTTCATTCAATATGTCCTGCAACACCTCATCCAATGGCAGGTCCATGCATTCTTCCAATGTTTGCTCCACCTCATCCACCGTCACGGGCTGCTCCACCTGTGTCACTGGCGGCAATGTGTGACAGGGCTTCTCCAAGCCCTCGACGATGTCACTCCACAGTCTCGGTGGCTGCTCCTCTGTTTGTACCCGATGATCCTTCCCATGCTCACCGTCATCATCCCTCACTCACCCACCAACTGCACCTATGCCTGGTTTCGGCATACCTCTTCTCATACAGTCTTCCACTACGTGGTCATAAGCACCACATATACGGCATGTACGTCGTTGCCCCATATACGTTACGTACACCTGTGTACGAAATTCCGTCAGGACAACATAGGACGGGATGGGGTGTCGGAGCGTCATTTTTAACGAGAATGAGCCCTCTGGGAGGCCGTCCAGGGGCCCCTTGGTCCATTTACCAGCCTTCGCCATATGTACAGTCCCATATGCACTGAATACCTTGCTGATGTCCTCATGGTCCATTTCGAACAGAACATTCTGTACACATACCCAAGTATATGTACGGGATACGTCCTTCAGACGTACTTGTTGAGTTGAGTTCACATTGTAGATCTTATCCTGATGTATATCAATCAAGCGCTCGTACACCGTCGCCGTCAGTAGTTTAACGAATACCCTGTTCACTTCGTTCAATGCCACACCGTAGAGATCAGCCATGTCAATATCGTATACATCCCGTAGTATTATGGGTAGAACAGTGGCCAGAGTCGCTGGTTGCAGTGCCCCAACAGTGTTGATCCTCCATCTGCCAGCCGCAGCCATGTTGGTGAAAACAGAGTTGTACAAAGTCGCCGCCAGGGGCCAGAGCTCAGAACAGCACACCCGTACGCCGCAAGAGCCAGGTGGCGAATGACCAACTAGAGGAAACAATCTGCTAGACTTAGTTCTCGTCAACAAGGAATAACTAATTAACTATCTTGAGGTTAATAATGAGCTTGAAGAAAGTGATCACAAATCACTTAGTTTCAATATATCATGGAATTACCAGATAACTGCAATCAAGTCTCTGTCCCAGACTTCAGCTTGGCCGACTTCATGGGCCTGAGCAATTACCTGGGTGGGCTAAATTGGAATCATGTGACTATGGGTCAGGTAGGTGGTGTTGATTGGCAATTTGACGTTTTTCAGAGCATAGTTCTAGCTGTCCAGACAACTTATGTTCCAAGTAGTGAATTTAAGTCAACCAAAAATAATCCCAAATGGATAAATAATAGATTAAAACATCTCAGTGGTTAAATTACCCACTGAAAATAAGTAAAGGACCCCAATGGAAATAAGTCACTTTGTCTGACTTTTTTTGGGTTATCCAAGGTTCTCTACACATATGCTACACATATGCTGCAGTGTTCCTTCTTTCTTATGTTCTTATTTTCTAAGTTGCATCAGCTATGAAAGTTTGTAGCCAATCAGATAAGGCGATAACAAATTTATTATTAAATTAAAGCCACTATTTTCAATTTTCAAAATATCTTCAGTATTAATAAACAATTTTTTTCGTATAGAACCACATAGCAATCCAAAAATGCATCAAATTAATATACATCTATATTTCAAGATTGAAGCTCATAGAATGACCTTCAGTTATTGCTTATTAACCAGTTTCTTTAATAAAATTGGTAAATTACAACAAGAGAACCCAAAAAACAATACTAATCTACTTTTAATGGAAAACCAACCCTCTCTGAATGATCGAAGGCGATCAGGAAAGCCAACCCTCTCTGAATGATCGAAGGCGATCAGGAAAGCCAACCCTCTCTGAATGATCGAAGGCGATCAGGAAAGCCAACCCTCTCTGAATGATCGAAGGCGATCAGGAAAGCCAACCCTCTCTGAATGATCGAAGGCGATCAGGAAAGCCAACCCTCTCTGAATGATCGAAGGCGATCAGGAAAGCCAACCCTCTCTGAATGATCGAAGGCGATCAGGAAAGCCAACCCTCTCTGAATGATCGAAGGCGATCAGGAAAGCCAACCCTCTCTGAATGATCGAAGGCGATCAGGAAAGCCAACCCTCTCTGAATGATCGAAGGCGATCAGGAAAGCCAACCCTCTCTGAATGATCGAAGGCGATCAGGAAAGCCAACCCTCTCTGAATGATCGAAGGCGATCAGGAAAGCCAACCCTCTCTGAATGATCGAAGGCGATCAGGAAAGCCAACCCTCTCTGAATGATCGAAGGCGATCAGGAAAGCCAACCTCTCTGAATGATCGAAGGCGATCAGGAAAGCCAACCCTCTCTGAATGATCGAAGGCGATCAGGAAAGCCAACCCTCTCTGAATGATCGAAGGCGATCAGGAAAGCCAACCCTCTCTGAATGATCGAAGGCGATCAGGAAAGCCAACCCTCTCTGAATGATCGAAGGCGATCAGGAAAGGAATTCTCCAGTTATTGCTGGGAATCCAACAGTTAAAAGTTTGAAGAATTATACACACGTGCAACAGTATGTATACTTGTAGACGCTTCAGTGGCTTTCTCAATACATGGATGGAGAAACGTCTGTATTGTATACTACTGAAATGCAATTATATATTTATTAACAATAGTAAATTTACAAATTTACGTCTACACAACGTAATCCAATACAGATTCTTTCTGGAAATATATGGTATAAAATACCGACACAATGGAAAAATAAACACATAAGCAGTATAATGTGATCCTTTATTGACAACGTTTCGCCCACGCAGTGGGCTTTATCGAGTCACAGACAGATCTGTCTGTGACTCGATAAAGCCCACTGCGTGGGCGAAACGTTGTCAATAAAGGATCACATTATACTGCTTATGTGTTTATTTTTCCACAGATTCTTTCTACTGGTAAGGTACAACAGCCATTAATGCTTGATGTCGTCTAGAAGAGGCATATCTATGTTCATTAATTAAGTTAGCTAATTGGCACCTACACACTCTTGTGACAGTCACAAACTATCTCTAAGAAGTTTGAAGGTCATGAGAGAAGAGCTTCTTAATTTACCATACAGAAACCAAAATTGGTCCGTATAGACATGCGTCTATACGGACATAAAAACATAAGAACATAAGAATGGAGGAACACTGCAAAAGGCCTACTGGCCCATACAAGGCAGGTCCATATCAAAACAACCACTACCTAAGAATTTATTCCCGTACTCACGACACCAATCAAACCCAGCCCCTCCCACTCATATATTTGTCCAATCTCTTTTTAAAGCCACCCAAGGTCCTAGCCTCTATCACAGTACTCGGAAGATTGTTCCACGCATCTACAACTCTGTTCGAAAACCAGTACTATAATCTGTAAATCGTCCGAGAGTTTTGACCCTGTAAACTGTATTTTATTCAACAATGGCTCAAAGAAATACTAAATCTTGTAAATTTCAAGATTTTCAAAGTCATTGGTATTCTAGTAATGACGGTGAGTGCAGAAAAACTAAAGAAGTGCGTCCAATACCTGACAATCGTCCAAATGAAGACAATCCTTCAAAGTGCCAATGTTTTGGCATAAATTTTACCAAGACATTTCATGCTCCAAGTACTTCTGGACTCAATGCTTCTCAGTCTTATACGACTCGTAATTCCGAATCAGAAGCCTTTAAAAAAGAATACGTTCCGGGACAATACTATTCGAAGCAAATGTGCAAGGATAGTAACAACTATTACAAGAACAGATACAAGAAACATGTGAATCGACAAAGAAGTCATTACGATAGACAAACATATGTGACAGTTCCACTCATCAACCACCCTATTACCAAACCAATATTTTCCTGTATCCTTTCTAAATCTAAACTTTCGGCTCATTCAGTACCCTGGTGATGGACCAGGTGCTTCGGCTCATTCAGTGCCATTGTGATGGACCAGGTGCTTCGGCTCATTCAGTACCCTGGTGATGGACCAGGTACTTCGGCTCATTCAGTACCCTGGTAATGGACCAGGTACTTCGGCTCATTCAGTACCCTGGTGATGGACCAGGTGCTTCGGCTCATTCAGTACCCTGGTGATGGACCAGGTGCTTCGGCTCATTCAGTACCCTGGTGATGGACCAGGTGCTTCGGCTCATTCAGTGCCCTGGTGATGGACCAGGTACTTCGGCTCATTCAGTACCCTGGTGATGGACCAGGTGCTTCAGCTCCTTCAGTACCCTATTTTATAGTGCCCTGATTATCAAAGCATATTCCTTGGACGGAGTAGGTGGGTTTGGTAGGAGATTTTGTTTGTGGGATTGGTTTTGGGTTTTAGGGGGACTTACCTAGTGTGGACCAGTTGGCTTGCTGCATTCTCCTTATTTCTGTGTTGTTGTGAGTGAGAGGGGTTGGATTTGAACGGGACTTGCACAATGGTTGGGGTGGGGGTGGGGGGTTTGTCGGGGCTTGTTGCTTGCATGGCGATGGGTTGGACAAATATTTTTATTGGTGGGTTGGTTTTGACATGGACCTGCCAAGTATGGGCTAGTAGGCCTGTTGCAGTGTTCCGCCTTTCTTATGTTCTTATGTTCTTAAATCTAAATTTATCCAATTTAAATCCGTTATTTCTGGTTCTTACTTGGTTCGATATCCTCAGTATTTTAACCTTTTCTTAGCGACTGTATATCAGCTTTGTAAATCTGAATCCAGTCTGATGAAGATCTACGAAGATTTAACTGAAATTATTGGAGAATAGGGAAATTATTGTCAACCATTGTAAGGTATCCCATCGGGGATACCGGACAAACACTATCATGCGCGATGCATAGAATTACTATTCCAATTTTGTGATAATAACATCATAGATGGCATTATTAGTTGACTAAATCCAGTTAATAAGTAGCAGTAATAATTAATAACCTAGCAAGAACAGTAGTAACAATCCAGTTTGATGATTGAGACACTTATGCAACATATGGGAACCTTTATTGAGGAAACGTTTCGCCACACAGTGGCTTCATCAGTCCAATACAAAGCAGAAACGGGTAAGGAGAAGAGGAGTTTGAGGTAATCAGTCCCTCAGCCTGGAATCGATGTGTTCAGTCCATCAGTCTTGTAGAAAGTACAGAACATGGCCGGATAAGTGACTTACGTAAGATTCCCATATGTTGCATAAATGTCTCAATCTTCAACTTGTCGGTTTTCAAAACCATTTATCAAATCCAGTTTGATGTCAATACCAGTAAAGATGGTACAAATAGTCCAGAGTGGTGGTGGTAGTAGTAGTATAATATAATTATTAATAGCAGTAGTACCAGCTCAGTGGTGACCTGTTCTTAGCTCAGTGAAGACGTGTCTAGTGTACTCCCTGTGGACTGAATCAAGATGCCCCTATTGAGCAA
>WNWK01006179.1:0-5000 GCA_009830355.1 Cherax destructor | reverse complement strand
GGGGTGAGGTCCTGGTGTGTTACTTCCCTGGTGTGGGTGGGGTGACATCCTGGTGAGTTACGTCGCTGGTGTGGGCGGGGGGAGGTCCTTGTGTTTTCCTGGTGTGGGGTGAGGTCTGGTACTTCCCTGGTGTGGGTGGGGTGAGGTCCTGGTGAGTTACGTCGCTGGTGTGGGCGGGGTAGGTCTTGGTGAGTTACGTCGCTGGTGTTGGTGGGGTGAGGTCCTGGTGAGTTACGTCGCTGGTGTGGGCGGGGTGAGGTCGTGGTGTGTTACTTCGCTGGTGTGGGTGGGGGTGACATCCTGGTGAGTTACGTCGCTGGTGTGGGTGGGGGTGACATCCTGGTGAGTTACGTCGCTGGTGTGGGTGGGGTGAGGTCTTGGTGAGTTACGTCGCTGGTGTGGGCGGGGTGAGGTCGTGGTGTGTTACTTCGCTGGTGTGGGTGAGGGTGACATCCTGGTGAGTTACGTCGCTGGTGTGGGTGGGGTGAGGTCCTGGTGAGTTACGTCGCTGGTGTGGGCGGGGTGAGGTCCTGGTGAGTTACGTCGCTAGTGTGGGCGGGGTGAGGTCCTGGTGTGTTACTTCGCTGGTGTGGGTGGGGTGAGGTCCTGGTTAGTTACGTCGCTGGTGTGGGCGGGGTGAGGTCGTGGTGTGTTACTTCGCTGGTGTGGGTGGGGTGACATCCTGGTGAGTTACGTCGCTGGTATCGGCGGGGTGAGGTCGTGGTGTGTTACTTCGCTGGTGTGGGTGGGGTGACATCTTAGTGAGTTACGTCGCTGGTGTAGGCTGGGTGAGGTCGTGGTGTGTTACTTCGCTGGTCTGGGTGGGGTGAGGTCCTGGTGAGTTACGTCGCTGGTGTGGGCTGGGTGAGGTCGTGGTGTGTTACTTCGCTGGTGTGGGTAGGGTGACATCCTGGTGAGTTACTTCGCTTGTGTGGGCGGGGTGAGGTCCTGGTGAGTTACGTCGCTGGTGTGGGCGGGGTAACGTCCTGCTCAGGGTCTTGGTCAGGCTCCTGGTCAGGTTCTTGTCAGGGTCCTATCAGGGTACTGGTCAGGATCTTGGTCAGGGTAATGGTCAGGGTCCTATCAGGGTCCTTGTCATGATTCTGGTCAGGGTCCTGGTCAGGGTCCTGGTCAGGGTCCTGGTCAGGGCCCTGGTCAGGTCCTTGTCAGGGTCCTGGTCAGGGTCCTATCAGGGTCCTGGTCAGGGTCCTGGTCAGGGGCCTTGTCAGGGTCTTATCAGGGTCCTGGTCAGGGTCCTGGTTAGTGTCCTATCAGGGTCCTGGTCAGTGTCCTGGTCAGTGTCCTGTCAGTGTCCTATCAGGGTCCTGGTCAGGGTTCTGGTCAGTGTCCTATCAGGGTCCTGGTCAGGGTCCTGGTCAGTGTCCTATCAGGGTCCTCGTCAGGGTCCTGGTCAGAGTCCTGGTCAGGGTCCTGGTCAGGGGCCTTGTCAGGGTCTTATCAGGGTCCTGGTCAGGGTCCTGGTCAGTGTCCTATCAGGGTCCTTGTCAGGGTCCTGGTCAGTGTCCTATCAGGGTCCTGGTCAGGGTCCTGGTCAGTGTCCTCTCAGGGTCCTGGTCAGGGTCCTGGTCAGGTAAGATCATTCTTGCAGGAATTTTAGAGAGAAAAGTTTTGTGTTTTGAGAGACTGTGTTTGAGAGACTATGTTTGAGAGACTGTGTTTGAGAGACTGTGTTTGAGACACTGTGTTTGAGAGACTGTGTTTGAGAGACTGTGTTTGAGAGACTGTGTTTGTGAGACTGTGTTTGAGAGACTGTGTTTGAGAGACTGTGTTTGAAAGACTGTGTTTGAGAGACTGTGTTTGAGAGACTGTGTTTGAGAGACTGTGTTTGTGAGACTGTGTTTGAGAAACTGTGTTTGAGAGACTGTGTTTGAGAGACTGTGTTTGAGAGACTGTGTTTGAGAGACTGTGTTTGAGAGACTGTGTTTGAGAGACTGTGTTGAGAAACTGTGTTTGTGAGACTGTGTTTGAGAAACTGTGTTTGAGAGACTGTGTTTGAGAGACTGTGTTTGAGAGACTGTGTTTGTGATCACAACAACTGAAGTTTCTGTTGTTATTTGTCTTTGTATCAGAACTGACAAAGTTCCTGGAAGTGAAATAACTTTATTAATATCTTGATGGATCAAATGTATCTTAATTTCCTATATAAGTCAATATTGAAATTCCGGTTCTTAAACAACTCATGAGTGACAGAAATTATGAAAATTATATAACAAAATAATGTCATTATATCAATCAATCAAACACAAATTTTAATTCAATTAGTAAGTTACAGTTGGCTGCCACACTTGCAACACCAAAACATTATTAGCTAATAAAGGTTAGTATAAGAGCGCAGAATGGCGGACCTTTCTATGACTGACCAATCAGCAGGTGGAATCCAACTCCGCCCACACCAGTCAAGAAGCTCTGAGAAGAATCACCCCGCCCACACCAGTCAAGAAGCTCTGAGAGGAATCACCCCGCCCACACCAGTCAAGAAGCTCTGAGAGGAATCACCCCGCCCACACCAACCAAGAAGCTCTGAGAGGAATCACCCCGCCCACACCAGTCAAGAAGCTCTGAGAGGAATCACCCCGCCCACTCCAGTCAAGAAGCTCTGAGAGGAATCACCCCGCCCACACCAGTCAAGAAGCTCTGAGAGGATTCACCCCGCCCACACCAGCCAAGAAGCTCTGAGAAGAATCACCCCGCCCACACCAGCCAAGAAGCTCTGACAAGAATCACCCCGCCCACACCAGTCAAGAAGCTCTGAGAAGAATCACCCCGCCCACACCAGCCAAGAAGCTCTGACAAGAATCACCCCGCCTACACCAGTCAAGAAGCTCTGAGAGGAATCACCCCGCCCACACCAGCCAAGAAGCTCTGAAAAGAATCACCCCGCCAACACCAGTCAAGAAGCTCTGAGAGGAATCACCCCGCCCAAACCAGTCAAGAAGCTCTGAGAGGAATCACCCGCCCACACCAGCCAAGAAGCTCTGAAAAGAATCACCCCGCCAACACCAGTCAAGAAGCTCTGAGAGGAATCACCCCGCCCAAACCAGTCAAGAAGCCCTGACAAAAATCACCCCGCCCACACAAGTCAAGAAGCTCTGAGAAGAATCACCCCGCCCACACCAGCCAAGAAGCTCTGACAAGAATCACCCCGCCCACACCAGGCAAGAAGCTCTGAGAAGAATCACCCGCCCACACCAGCCAAGAAGCTCTGACAAGAATCACCCCGCCCACACCAGTCAAGAAGCTCTGAGAGGAATCACCCCGCCCACGCCAGCCAAGAAGCTCTGACAAGAATCACCCCGCCCACACCAGTCAAGAAGCTCTGACAAGAATCACCCCGCCCACACCAGCCAAGAAGCTCTGATAAGAATCACCCCACCCACACCAGCCAAGAAGCTCTGACAAAAATCACCCCGTCCACACCAGTCAAGAAGCTCTGAGAAGAATCACCCCACCCACACCAGTCAAGAAGCTCTGAGAGGAATAACCCCGCCCACACCAACCAAGAAGCTCTGAGAGGAATCACCCCGCCCACACCAGCCAAGAAGCTCTGAGAGGAATCACCCCGTCCACACCAGTCAAGAAGCTCTGAGAAGAATCACCCCGCCCACACCAGCCAAGAAGCTCTGACAAGAATCACCCCGCCCACACCAGTCAAGAAGCTCTGAGAGGAATCACCCCGCCCACACCAGTCAAGAAGCTCTGAGAGGAATCACCCCGCCAACACCAGTCAAGAAGCTCTGAGAGGAACGTAACTTCGCCCAACCACTCAACGCTTGCACTAGCGAATTTCACCTCACATACATGAATAACGAAATCTCTCGGAAAGCTTCTCTTCACCCACACCAACTACGCAGCTCCCAGGGAACATCACCCCTCCAGCAAAAACAATGGAATTCCCCGGAAAATCTCACTCTACATACACCAACCACGTGACTTTCCTGGGAACAGCTTCACCCCGTCCACGCCAATTGTGCAACTTTCCTGGGAATCTGACCTTGCTCTTAACAACCACGCAACTCTCCGTTAACCTCACTCCGTCCAGATCAACTTCTCAGCTCTCCGTTAACCTCACTCCGTCCAGATCAACTTCTCAACTCTCCGTTAACCTCACTCCGTCCAGATCAACTTCTCAACTCTCCGTTAACCTCACTCCGTCCAGATCAACTTCTCAACTCTCCGTTAACCTCACTCCGTCCAGATCAACTTCTCAACTCTCCGGGTAACTGAACGACGTCCACAGTAACTGCACATATATTCGGGGAACCTCAGCTCACATATACCAACTACGCAACACTTGAAGGAATAACCTCACCTCACCTATACCAACTACGCAACACTTGAAGGAATAACCTCACCTCACCTATACAAACTACGCAACACTTGAAGGAATAACCTCACCTCACCTATACCAACTACGCAACACTTGAAGGAATAACTTCACCTCACCTATACCAACTACGCAACGCTTGAAGGAATAACCTCACCTCACCTATACCAACTACGCAACACTTGAAGGAATAACTTCACCTCACCTATACCAACTACGCAACGCTTGAAGGAATAACTTCACCTCACCTATACCAACTACGCAACACTTGAAGGAATAACCTCACCTCACCTATACCAACTATGCAACACTTGAAGGAATAACCTCACCTCACCTATACCAACTACGCAACACTTGAAGGAATAACTTCACCTCACCTATACCAACTACGCAACACTTGAAGGAATAACCTCACCTCACCTATACCAACTACGCAACACTTGAAGGAATAACCTCACCTCACCTATACCAACTACGCAACACTTGAAGGAATAACTTCACCTCACCTATACAAACTACGCAACACTTGAAGGAATAACCTCACCTCACCTATACCAACTACGCAACACTTGAATGAATAACCTCACCTCACCTATACCAACTACGCAACACTTGAAGGAATAACTTCACCTCACCTATACCAACTACGCAACGC
>WNWK01006178.1:0-109279 GCA_009830355.1 Cherax destructor | reverse complement strand
AAGGATAGGAGGAGGAGTTTGAGGTTATCAGTCCTCGGCCTGGAGTCGATGTGTTCAGTCCAGTCGATGTGTTTAGCCGTTTGCTACACTTCCAACAAGATTGATGGACTGAACACATCGACCCAGGCCGAGGGACTGATAACCTCAAACCCTCCTCTCCTTATACCTTTCTACTTTGTATTGACTGATGAAGCCACTGTGTGGCGAAACGTTTCCACAATAAAGATACCCAAGGTTGCATATGTGTCTAATTTAACAACTTGTCGGTTCTCTGAACCATTTATCTACATCCTGTCTGACACAGCAACTTCTTGGGTTCTTGATACAAAGGGATTCTTCAACATTTGTCCAAACCTTGGACAAGGACTTACTTCGACTAGTGGTTGATACCACTATGACCTGCTCCTACTGCTGCATCTCACCTGATTACAGCATATAGCCATCTCTACGGCCGTTTGCTACACTTCCAACAAGATTGATGGACTGAACACATCGACTCCAGGCCGAGGGACTGATAACCTCAAACTCCTCCTCCTTATACCTTTCTACTTTGTATTGACTGATGAAGCCACTGTGTGGCGAAACGTTTCCACAATAAAGATACCCAAGTGTTGCATATGTGTCTAATTTAACAACTTGTCGGTTCTCTGAACCATTTATCTACATCCTGTCTGACACAGCAACTTCTTGGGTTCTTGATACAAAGGGATTCTTCAACATTTGTCCAAACCTTTGGACAAGGACTTACTTCGACTAGTGGTTGATACCACTATGACCTGCCTCCTACTGCTGCATCTCACCTGATTACAGCATATAAGCCATCTCTACGGCCGTTTGCTACACTTCCAACAAGATTGATGGACTGAACACATCGACTCCAGGCCGAGGGACTGATAACCTCAAACTCCTCCTCTCCTTATACCTTTCTACTTTGTATTGACTGATGAAGCCACTGTGTGGCGAAACGTTTCCACAATAAAGATACCCAAGTGTTGCATATGTGTCTAATTTAACAACTTGTCGGTTCTCTGAACCATTTATCTACATCCTGTCTGACACAGCAACTTCTTGGGTTCTTGATACAAAGGATTCTTCAACATTTGTCCAAACCTTTGGACAAGGACTTACTTCGACTAGTGGTTGATACCACTATGACCTGCCTCCTACTGCTGCATCTCACCTGATTACAGCATATAAGCCATCTCTACGGCCGTTTGCTACACTTCCAACAAGATTGATGGACTGAACACATCGACTCCAGGCCGAGGGACTGATAACCTCAAACTCTCCTCTCCTTATACCTTTCTACTTTGTATTGACTGATGAAGCCACTGTGTGGCGAAACGTTTCCACAATAAAGATACCCAAGTGTTGCATATGTGTCTAATTTAACAACTTGTCGGTTCTCTGAACCATTTATCTACATCCTGTCTGACACAGCAACTTCTTGGGTTCTTGATACAAAGGGATTCTTCAACATTTGTCCAAACCTTTGGACAAGGACTTACTTCGACTAGTGGTTGATACCACTATGACCTGCCTCCTAC
The DNA here is from genome assembly GCA_009830355.1 of Cherax destructor. Taxonomy (NCBI): domain Eukaryota; kingdom Metazoa; phylum Arthropoda; class Malacostraca; order Decapoda; family Parastacidae; genus Cherax; species Cherax destructor. The sequence goes on along the minus strand of WNWK01006178.1, from coordinate 107,732 downwards.
TGCTGCATCTCACCTGATTACAGCATATAAGCCATCTCTACGGCCGTTTGCTACACTTCCAACAAGATTGATGGACTGAACACATCGACTCCAGGCCGAGGGACTGATAACCTCAAACTCCTCCTCTCCTTATACCTTTCTACTTTGTATTGGACTGATGAAGCCACTGTGTGGCGAAACGTTTCCACAATAAAGATACCCAAGTGTTGCATATGTGTCTAATTTAACAATCTAACACATGCAGCTAGGAGGATTGGTAAAGCATACCGTGAGTGTAGAACCCCAGACCTTCTCAGAACATTCCAAGCTGCACTAACAAATGCAAGAAATAGAAAGCAAGAACTTAGGCAACAGGAATGGGAACAATTCGTTAGTGGATTAAAAAGGTCTACCCCTTTAAGTCTGGCATGGAAAGGTATAAATAAAATAACCAGGAAAAAGACTGGCAATGTTGCTCATCCCTTTCCACTTGAAAAAGCAAATGACTGGTCCAAAATCTCCAGGCATGAAAACCTGCCATCTCATATTAGAAAAAACTTAGAGAGTGGTTCTGAAGAAATGTTGAAACTGATTAATTTTATGAGCCAAAATATTGATGAGAGTGATTGCCTCTTCACCGAGTATGAATTAGATAACGCATTAACTAAAGGTCGATCAACTGCTCCTGGAGAGGATGGTATAACCTATGATATTCTCAGAACTCTAAGGCACGTGCCTGATAATCCTTTGTTGGCACTGTATAATACCAGTTACATTGAGGGAGTTCTTCCTAGGCATGTACACCTCATGTAATCTCAATAACCAAATGTAATTCTTTGTATCATGTCCAAATAAACTATTATTATTATTATTATTATTATTATAATAGTCTCATTGTGCCTATCCCTAAGCCCCAACAGCCTGATATATTTAGACCGATCTCCTTAACTAGCTGTCTTTGTAAAATTTTTGAAAGAATGATACTTAACAGACTGTACTATAGAATCAGACACCAACTCTCCCCCTCCCTCTATGGGTTCATGAAAGGTAAAAGTGTGCAGAACTGTATTTCCACCTTTCTCACCGCACACACCTCTACTAGTTTTACCACATTTCTTGATCTAAAATCTGCATTTGATATCGCGAACAGAACTGTTATACTACATGAACTAGCCAAAATGAATATTGGTGGTAGCCTACTCTGCTGGATAATAGGATACCTGTCAAACAGAGTATCCTCTGTCCTCTACCAAGGATATAGAAAGCCCTTTGTTATGCAGAGCATTTCGGGAAAATTAGGTCCTTGTCCCAGGATGCGACCCACACCAGTCGACTAACTCCTAGGTACCCATTTTGCTGATGGGTGAACATAGACAACCAGTGCAAAGAAACATGCCCAATGTTTCTACCCGTGCTGGGAACTGAATGCAGACCCTCGCCGTGTGAAGCGAGAGCTTTAGCGATCAGGCCACAGGGCACCGTGTCAGCTACACTCAAGGTATTGGAGAATGAGAGCCTTGAAGAGGGCAAGTCTTAGCTAATAATTAAAAAACGGTTATAACTTTGACCATAATTTTTAAAGGGGTGGACCGGTAAGCCGGCGGAAGGCCTCAATCAGATGACCAAAAGCTCCAATGGCGGGTCATCATCTGACTAAGACCCACGTCAGTAGACACTTGTCCTGTTTCTTGACAGACCTTACCTAACCCAACCTGACTAATAATACATTACAGAATTTGTAATGAAGAACTAGTTACCAGAGATATAACACCTCAAATAGAAAGCAGTAAAGACCTAAATCTAAACTTGTATGAAAAGTAACTAGCAACTTACACTACAGCAAAATGTAGGGTAAAATTTGGAGTTTAAAATGTGTGAGAAAGCCCAAAATTACTCAATAACAGTAAAAGTAACAAAGTAAGTTTATTTAGGTACTGGTACACATATTCAATTCTCTTGTATTCATTGTAACACCTAAATTTATATGTACAATCACCTAAGAGACTGGATATATAAAACCACTCAATTTGTCATTGCCTTATTAATTTTAAGTTAGTCTTAAATTTGCCTGAAATGCTTTGCATATTAAGGGGCTTTCTGCATGCACACCTTTCATTCACCTCTGTACAAACATTGTATCATAGTAATGTGTGTAAAGTACCTAGGATAATCCAAAATAGTCAGTGACTTATTTCCATTGGGATCCTTGTATGTTATTTTTTTTTTTTATTAACACATCGGCCGATTCCCACCAAGGCAGGGTGGCCCGAAAAAGAAAAACTTTCATCATCATTCACTCCATCACTGTCTTGCCAGAGGGGTGCTTTACACTACAGTTATAAAACTGCAACATTAACACCCCTCCTTCAGAGTGCAGACACTGTACTTCCCATCTCCAGGACTCAAGTCCGGCCTGCCGGTTTCCCTGAATCCCTTCATAAATGTTACTTTGCTCACACTCCAACAGCACGTCAAGTATTAAAAACCATATGCCTCCATTCACTCCTATCAAATACGCTCACACATGCTTGCTGGAAGTCCAAGCCCCTTGCACACAAAACTTCCTTTACCCCCTCCCTCCAACCTTTCCTAGGCCGACCCCTACCCCGCCTTCCCTCCACTACAGATTTATACACTCTCGAAGTCACTCTGTCTTGTTCCATTCTCTCTACATGTCCAAACCACCTCAACAACCCCTCCTCAGCTCTCTGGACAATCGTTTTGGTAATCCCGCACCTCCTCCTAATTTCCAAACTCCGAATTCTCTGCATTATATTCACACCACACATTGACCTCAGACATGACATCTCCACTGCCTCCAGCCTTCTCCTCGTTGCAACATTCATCACCCATGCTTCACACCCATATAAGAGCGTTGGTATAACTATACTCTCATACATTCCCTTCTTTACTTCCATGGACAAGGTTCTTTGTCTCCACAGACTCCGAAGTGCTCCACTCACCCTTTTTCCCTCATCAATTCTATGATTCACCTCATCCTTCATAGACCCATCCGCCGACATGTCCACTCCCAAATATCTGAACACATTCACCTCCTCCATACTCTCTCCCTCCAATCTGATATCCAATCTTTCGTCACCTATTCTTTTTGTTATCCTCATCACCTTACTCTTTCCTATATTCACTTTCAATTTTCTTCTTTTACACACCCTACCAAATTCATCCACCAACCTCTGCAACTTCTCTTCAGAATCTCCCAAAAGCACAGTGTCATCAGCAAAAAGCAACTGTGACAACTCCGACTTTGTATTTGCTTCTTTATCTTTTAGCCCAACACCTCTTGCCAAGACCCTCGCATTCACTTCTCTTACAACCCCATCTATAAATATATTGAACAACCACGGTGACATCACACATCCTTGTCTAAGGCCCACTTTTACTGGGAAATAGTCCCCTCCCTCCTACACACTCTAACCTGAGCCTCACTATCCTCATAAAAACTCTTCACTGCTTTCAGTAACCTTCCTCCTATTCCATACACCTGCAACATCTGCAACATTGCCCCCCTATCTACCCTATCATACGCCTTTTCCAAATCCATAAATGCCACAAAAACATCTTTACCCTTATCCAAATACTGTTCACCTATATGTTTCACTGTAAACACTTGGTCTACACACCCCTACCTTTCCTAAAGCCCCCTTGTTCATCTGCTATCCTGCTTTCTGTCTTACTCTTGATTCTTTCAATAATAACTCTACCATACACTTTACCAGGTACACTCAACAGACTTATTCCCCTATAATTTTTGCACTCTCTTTTGTCCCCTTTGCCTTTATACAAAGGAACAATACACGCTCTCTGCCAATCCCTAGGTACCTTACCCTCTTCCATACATTTATTAAATAATAGCACCAACCACTCCAAAACTATATCCCCACCTGCTTTTAACATTTCTATCTTTATCCCATCAATCCCAGCTGCCTTACCCCTTTCATTCTACCCACTGCCTCACGAACTTCCCCACACCCACAACTGGCTCTTCCACACTCCTACAAGATGTTATTCCTCCTTGCCCTACACACGAAATCACAGCTTCCTGTCTTCATCAACATTTAACAACTCCTCAAAATATTCTCTCCATCTTCCCGATACCTCTAACTCTCCATTTAATAACTCTCCTCTCCTATTTTTAACTGTCAAATCCATTTGTTCTCTAGGCTTCCTCAACTTATTAATCTCATTCCAAAACTTTTTCTTATTTTCAACAAAATTTGCTGATAACATCTCACCCACTCTCTCATCTGCTCTCTTTTACATTGCTTCACCACTCTTTTAACCTCTCTTTTTCTCTCCATATACTCTTCCCTCCTTGCATCACTTCTACTTTGTAAAACCTCTCATATGCTAACTTTTTCTCCCTTACTACTCTCTTTACATCATCATTCCACCAATCGCTCCTCTTCCCTCCTGCACCCACTCGCCTGTAACCACAAACTTCTGCTGAACACTCTAACACTACATTTTTAAATCTACCCCATACATTTTCGACCCCATTGCCTACACTCTCACTAGCCCATCTATCCTCCAATAGTTGTTTATATCTTACCCTAACTGCCTCCTCTTTTAGTTTATAAACCTTCACTCTCTCTTACTTACTGATTCTATTTTCCTTGTATCCCATCTACCTTTTACTCCCACTGTAGCTATAACTAAAAAGTGATCTGATATATCTGTGGCCCCTCTATAAACATGTACATCCTGAAGTCTACTCAACAGTCTTTTATCTACCAATACATAGTCCAACAAACTACTGTCATTACGCCCTACATCATATCTTGTATACTTATTTATCCTCTTTTTCTTAAAATATGTATTACCTATAACTAAACCCCTTTCTATACAAAGTTCAATCAAAGGGCTCCCATTATCATTTACACCTGGCACCCCAAACTTACCTACTACACCATCTCTGCATGTTTCTCCCACTTTAGCATTTAGGTCCCCTACCACAATTACTCTCTCATTTGGTTCAAAAGTTCCTATACATTCGCTTAACATCTCCCAAAATCTCTCTCTCTCCTCACACTCCTCTCTTCTCCAGGTGCATACACGCTTATTATGACCCACTTTTCGCATCCGACCCTTATTTTAATCCACATAATCCTTGAATTTACACATTCATATTCCCTCTTTTCCTTCCATAACTGATCCTTCAACATTATTGCTACCCCTTCCTTAGCTCTAACTCTCTCAGATACTCCTGACTTAATCCCATTTATTTCTCCCCACTGAAACTCGCCTACCCCCTTCAGCTTTGTTTCGCTTAGGGCCAGGACATCCAACTTCTTTTCATTCATAACATCGGCAATCATCTCTTTCTTATCATCCGCACTACATCCACGCACATTCAGACAACCCAGTTTTATAAAGTTTTTCTTCTTCTCGTTTTTAGTAGATTTGTACAGGAGAAGGGGTTACTAGCCCATTGCTCCCGGCATCTTTGTATGTATTCCATTAAATACAGCCTCTCCTCACTTAACGATGGAGTTCCATTCCTGAGACCACATCGTTAAATGAATTCATCGCTAAGTGAGAAGCATACTGTAATGGTAGTGAGTTTGTGTCAACCATCTTTTTTGTTTTAATGTCACCTTTGCACCATTTATAACATTTCTGGTATATTTTTAAATGTTTATACAGTAGCGTATTGTACAGTGGTACCCCGAGTTTCGGCCATAATTCGTTCCAGAAGGCTGTTCGAGTGCCGTTACCAAATGAATTTGTTCCCATAAGGAATAATGTAAATTAGATTAGTCCGTTTCAGACCCCCAAAAATACACTTACATAATTGTTCAAGTTGGGAGCTGTACGAAACTCGGGGTACCACTGTATATTGAAATAAACAGAATAGAGGAAATCAGCTCTAATATACATTATTTAAGTATGAATACTGGTCAGAGAGCCCATCATAAGTCCGAGGCGTCGGTAAATGAGCACGTCACTAAATGAGGAGAGGCTGTACGTATAGTAAATTAAAAATAGTGTATGTAATAATAAAACTAAAATTTAAGTCAACTAAAATGCTCAATTTAAGTGAAGAAACATGCAGTGGTAATGATCATGCCCAAGGCTTGAGCACAGTGGTAATGATCATGCCCAAGGCTTGAGCACAGTAGTAATGATCATGGCCAAGGCTTGAGCACAGTGGTAATGATCATGGCCAAGGCTTGAGCACAGTGGTAATGATCATGGCCAAGGCTTGAGCACAGTGGTAATGATCATGGCCAAGGCTTGAGCACAGTGGTAATGATCATGGCCAAGGCTTGAGCACAGTGGTAATGATCATGGCCAAGGCTTGAGCACAGTGGTAATGATCATGGCCAAGGCTTGAGCACAGTGGTAATGATCATGGCTAAGGCTTGAGCCCAATTTAATAAGATAACAGAAAGACTTTTCTTTGATTCCTGAGCATATTATTATAATCATGGGGAGCGCTAAACCTGTAGGATTATACAGCGCACGTGGGGGGGATGGAAGGCATTCAGGCTCAATTCAGGGAACCGGAGCATAGATCCAATTCCCTAGATCAAGAGCCGCTCACCAGCATCAAGGAACTTCCCTTGAGGGGATTCCTGAGCATAAAGAACTATTACAACTTGAAACTTAGCAGAATTACTACTGCTATTGCTGAAAGCAAGGAAGGGATTAACTTTAATAGGTTTTATGGGAAAACCCAAGTCTTAGGCATATGATTTGGTTATACCTTGGCTTAAGCAGAGCTAGTAAAAGGATAATGGCCATAACAGTGAAAAGTCTGCTGAAAGAGATGACCACTGTGGGTATAGTGACAATGGTAGAGCCTGAAGACATTAGGAATAAGGCTGCTGACCCTCAAATCAACTCATGATACAATATTATCATGAAGTCACAGTTAGTGAGTGACTCAGATTTTTACAGCATATTCACACCTTCAAAAACAGGAGTAGAGGTATCCATTACTGTATTGAGTCCAACAGAATACACTTGATAATAGGAAAGAAAACCTCTTAAATAAAATACCCTAAGTAAACAAAGCTGTAAAATCATCGACAACAACAGAATGGGTGATTGTAGATAATTCGAAATTGGAAAGACCACTTGTATACAAATTGTAGGATTTATATATGGCCAGTACTAAGGGAAGAACCACCACCTCCTGATCATGTTCAAACTTATTCACCAGTATTATTATTATTATTATAATCATAACCAAGCACTATACCCATAAGGGTCATACAGTGTTATTCACCGGTAGATATTTAAAAAAAATTATAACAGACAGTATGTAGTATTATACACAGTACAGTGGTATCTCGAGTTACGAGCTTAGTTCGTTCCAGACGGCTATTCAAGTACCGATACCGAAGGAATTTGTTCCCATAAGAAATAATGAAAATTAGATTAATCCATTTCATACCCCAAAAATACACTTACAAAAGCACCTACAAAAATGCACTTACATAATTGTTCGAGTTGGGAGCTGCTCGTAAGTAGAGGTACCACTGTATACGTACATATATGCCATAGAAGGTAAACTCTAGCATTATGAGCTAACTATAGAAAAACTTGAGGTCAACTAGATTTACTTGTCATTTGTCTAAAGACGAAAAAATACATTTACTGTATGTTTAATGTTTATTGCCATACTTGTAGAATGTGGAAATTGAAAGAAATTAACCATTGCATCCTGGGGTGGGGTTTCAGAATACGTACTGTAATTTTAATTTTTTTGTGTGTGTGTGGTTCTACAATGACCTGTATTTGTTCTTGGCCTAATGAAATTAAAATTTTCAGGTAAAGGAAGATGTGGCAGTTGTACGTGAAATTGGCAACAATATTGTTAAAATTGGACTGAAGCACTGCAGTACCATACTCTTAATAAGAGACTTACCAGAATGCATTTGAACTGCTGCAGAGTAGCTGCTGGGGACGTACAATATCGGCAACATCTAGGAGTGGCATTCTCATCTGATAATACTTTATTAATAACTGAAAGTCTGATGCTAAAGATAAGTAAGATATCAGTATTTATACTTGTGGTTTAAGAATACACATGGCCTCAGGATTGTACAACTGTGTATAGTCAGTCATAGCTACAAGTCTGAATTCCACTGTTATCAGTGGCCAGCTATAATGTGGTGCAACAAACCTAGCATTCTTAATTGTACTTGAATGGAAAACATGATTTGGATTTGTAACTGAAAGGCTATATAGTATATATGTGGGAGAGATGCAAAGTGTATTTGTGAGTCATTGGTTCCATTAGAACATTAAAAATCCCTTTTCAATCATTAGAGGTATTAATGTATGTATACTGTATACACTATATTTGTACGTATAATAGTTTTACCTGTGCTTTCCAAATGAATAAGATAGACAGTGCATTTAAGCAATGTAAATGTTGTTTAGAAATTGACTTGTGATGCTTGAAATAGTAAAATATGCATGACAATGATTCAGAGTTCTCTATTTCTACTTTTACTGTAATAATAAAAAAAATATCAGTGCTTCAAAAGATGTGATTTGATGTTTAATTACTTCTTTATTATAAGGTTGTATGAGAAATACTGTATACAAGACAACAAGGGATTTTTTCTATTTATTAATTAAAGAACAGGTCATGACCCCTCTTACTCTCCAGTATAGAAAAGTAGAGAGAGGGGTCTTAGCTCCCTCAAGAGGGATCTTAGCTCCCTCAAGAGGGGTCTTAGCTCCCTTGAGAGGGATCGCCACCTCCTGAGAGAGCAGGGTTGACACTTATTGGGGGTTGGAGAAAATTTTCTCCATTAATGCAAGAGAGAGAGAGAGAGAGAGAGAGAGGTCAAAGTCTTCCAGTGTCTGTCCACTGGATGGTATGCCCTGTTGGTGGAAGAACAATAGCAAGTGTACAGTATTTTAAATTTTAGTTACCAATATTTTAGAAATGAAGTTTGTGTTACAAAATAAGTAAAAAAAAAAAAAGGAAATTGAGATACATAAGAGTTGTAATTAGGGATTGAATGATACTAAATTTTTTGTCAATCCCTATACTGATAGTACTCAGTTTTAGAAGATACCAACCAATATTGGTACCAATGCCACAGTATCAAAACTGGCCGATACCCACCTACAGTAAAACTCCATATCCACTGATTTGGTATCTGTGGTTTCAGTTATCCACGGTTGACTGTGGCCCAAAAATACCTCTTAATTTTGCATAATAATGGCCTCAAAGCACAAAAGTAGAGAAGCTGGCAGTTCTTCAAACCCTAAAAGAAGCCGTGTAGAGCTTCCCATAAGTGAAAAAGTGATAATTCTCCACTTATTGTGCATAATTTATCAATTAAACTTTACAGTAGGTATGTATAGAACATATACGTATATAGGGTTTGCTACTATCCGCGGGTTTGGCCCAGGATACGACCCACACCAGTAGACTAACACCCAGGTATGCATGGCAGGTCCTTGAAACGTATCCCCTCAGATACAGGGGTCCAACTGTATAATTTTTTTTTATAATTTGTAGCATCAGTTTTTTCATGTGCGTACCATGTGCTTTGCAGGACAGAATGTGCATTTTTATATGCACAACTAAAACATGTACAATATAGAAAATTCATGCCAGATTGTTTCAATAGTAGTAATCAGTTGCCCATATAAGTTACATAAGTATGATACATATACAGTATGTATACAGACAGTATGTCTAAATGAGATACATGATGACACCAAAGAAAATACTTTAAATTAAGAATTAAAGAGATAACCTAAGTAAAGACATTATGATACTCTTTATTACTGTTATATACAGGAGGGCCCCCACGTTACAGTGCTTCGCTTTACAGCGTTTCACTAATACAGCAGTTTTCAATTGTATCCAGTCTTCATTTATTCAGACTGCCTACAATAAATATGTTCACCACTCACTGTAAGCTAAGGACAAAAATAATTTAAGGTAAGTAATGTGTGTACGTACTGTATATGCATTTTTTAGGCCTAGGTCTATTGCTCAATACAGTAGAATCCCCGTATCCACGGATTTGGTTTCCGTGGTTTCCATTATCCAGGGTTCACTGTGACCCAAAAATAACTCTTAATTTTGCTTAACAATGGCCCCCTTAGTGCAAAAGCAGTCATGCTGTCAGTTTTTCAAAGCCAAAGAGAAGCTGTAAAGTGCTTCCCATCAGTGAAAAAGTGCCAATTCTCAACTCATTATGCATAATTTATCAATTAAGCTTTATCATAGTTATATGTATGTAAACAAAAAATGTGAAATATTCCCAGCCCTTAGTCAAAGCAGCACCTTGTAGGTTGAGTGGTATTTCTCCCAGAGAAACCACAAACCCCACCACCATGTTGAGGTGACCCAGCACTGGGAGCAGGCACTGTATGGCCCCTACAGGTTTAGTGCTTCTCCATGAATAAAATAATTGGCAGGTATGTAATACCAGTTTAGAATAATAATAATAATCTTTATTTCTACAAGTACGTACATGTATGTATAACAAATACAGGCCTAGCTGACATCAATGACATACTGCTATATAGAAAGCCCCTTGTTATGCAGAGCAATTCGGGCAAATTAGGTCAATTTTGTCCCAGGATGCGATCCGCACCAGTCGACTTACACCCAGGTACAGTGGACCCCCGGTTTTCGTACTGCTCCAAACTCGAACAATTATGTAAGTGTATTTTTGTAAGTGCTCTTGTAAGTGTATTTTTTGGGGGTCTAAAAGGACTAATCTAATTTACATTATTCCTTATGGGAACAAATTCGTTTGGTAACGGCACTTGAACAGCATTCTGGAACGAATTAATTACGAAAACCGGGGGTCCACTGTACCTATTTTACTGATAGGTGAACAGGGACACCAGGTGTTAAGTCTTAAGGAAACATGTCCAACACAGTGCATGAAACAGTATAGGTCTGGCACAAGCCTCACAAAACATTGTCCATTACACTGCTTTACTGTACACACAACAACAAATATGTCACTGTATCTCAACTTTACCGTCTTACTAGGAACAAAAATAAGAATATGTCATCAAAATATTGCTTACTTTTCTTACAATACTATAATAGTAAGTGGTCAATGTTTGTGTCCCTCACTTGGCACAATCACCCTCACTTCACACCTTGCAACTTGTATAATTCTCACTGCCTTCCAACACTATACATATCACCACCTTGAAGGGAAATGCCATGATACTGATGAAAGTAGAGCAAACCTGATTGCATCCCTTTTTTCAGGCACTGTATTAACCCCCTACACATTTAGTGCTTATCTTAATTATCAAAATGACATGAGTTAGTTTGTGTAGTAGAGGCTTAATGAAGCACATGGGTTCACAGTTCATTTGCCGAGTAAAAATTTTGATTGTCTGACAAAGTTCAGTTTATATATACGTAATTAAAAAAAATTCAGGAAGCAGTGGCACTCTTCAGTACCCATCAGAGTACAAGCCCAGTGCATGCCACATAGCACAGAATATCCATTAAGTTACTGTCAATCTAAATCCTCAAAGGGCTGTGAATCCAAGAATTTTGGGCTAATCTTGAATCAAACAGATTGCCTTTCATTCCTCAGGCACTATATGGCTCCTTCAGGTTTATTGCTTCTTCATGAATATAATAATGTACATTTTTTTTTTTACTTTTCTTTTTCCCCCCATCAAGAGAATATCTCTATGCCAGTGGGTACAGAACCCTAAGGCCTGGATATTTCTCCAAGCAGACCCTTCAAGAAGGATGTGGTGATGATGATAGACTCAAGATCCAAAAGAGCAGAGCTACCCTCCCCACTCTGCATCAAACTTGAGTACCTCTCATTCTTTTTGCACTGTATGACCCCTGTAGGTTTAATAATTAATATCTTCATTTCTACAAGTACATGTACAAGGTACACAGACCATAGCTAACATCAATGACATACTACTATATAGAAAGCCGCTTGTTATGCTGAGCATTTCCCGCAAATTAGGTCAATTTTGTGCCAGGATGCGACCCACACCAGTCCACTAACACCCAGGTACCCATTTTATAATGATGGGTGAACATGGACAGCAGGTGTCTTATGGAAACACGTCCCTAATGTTTTGCAGCCATACCGGAGATTCTAACTCCAGACCTCAGTGTGTGAGCTGAGTGCGCTAGCCATCAAGCTACGGGACTTCCCCATGATTATAATAATATTTGTGCAAATATACAGTGAGGCTCAACTTGCTGGTGCAGTCAGCCAAGACACTTAGCTGTGACAAGCCACTGCTGACTTCTGCAACACTCATGGTCAGCCACAAACTGTTGCTTGTTGTTAAGTAACCTACATAACAGTTATAGCCAAGTTTCTTTGTCATATTGAGTGTAAAAAGGCTAATCTTACACTCAATATGGGAAAGTAATGAGGCAAGACAGTGTTACACCATCTTGCCTCGCAACACCATTGAGGACTATAATAATAATAATAATAATAATAATAATACTTTATTTAGACATGGTACAAAGATACATTGTTGGGTTTACATGATACATAGGTATAAAAGAGATGTACATGCATACTATACTGTACTCAGTTCTTCTTAACATTTACCTTGCTATTTAGCCAGGTTTTCATCAGCAGTGTTGTATGACCCATGTGGGTTTAGCAATGCATATAAAAGGCACGAAAATTTGGAATTCATTATCTGTTATTGCCAAAGAAACCCTGCCTGTACCCCAATTCAAAACGATACTAAAAAACCACCTTCTCACCCAAACCTAAATGCTCAATATCAAACATTCCCAACAAAGTAGAATAATCACTTAAATGTAAAAACCTGACTAATCACTTAAATGTAAACACCTGTTATGAATAATACATACAGTGGTACCTCGAGTTACGATGGTCCCCAAAATCGCCCTTTTATGTAAGTTTATTTTTTTAAATGCTTTTGTAAGTATATTTTTGGGGGTGTAAAAGGACTAGTCTATTTTACATTATTCCTTATGGGGATAAATTCGTTTGGTAATGGCACTTGAACAGCATTCTCGAACGAAAAAATATCGTAACTCGAGGTACCACTGTACTAAGCTAACTGTTTCTATAACATTTACATTATAATGACCACGTAAACTGTAACTGCAATGCAATTAATTGTTTTAAATTGTTATCTCACTCAATTAGTTGCATTGCTACAATTAATAAATTATTATGTTCAACTTATATTCAAACTTTATAACTTAGATACACAATTATACTTACTTTATAAATTATCAACCATAATTTTTTTACCATGTAGTCTACTATTAAATAGTCCTAAGAATTCCCGCAATGCACAGCATATTAGGGGCTTTTGGCATGTACGTACATCTCATTCATACCTATGTATCATGTCTACCTATGTATCATTGTACCATGTCTATATAAATGTTATTATTATTATTATTATTATTATTATTATTATTATTATTAATAGGTTCTCACCAATTAAGTAATACAGTACTAATACTCATCCTTATTAAGAATACGTAATACAAATTAAATTATGTATATTTGAAAATGAATACATACTATATTTCATACTACAGGTATTACAATTTATTAATTCTTAGGACTGTCTCCCAGCATACATAAGGAGGGATTATTGGCCAATAGACCCCTGGCTGTCTTCAAGAGGGAGCTGGACAGGCCTCTCTTAGCTTTCCTCTTGCTTGTTTCCTGGGGAGGATACCATCCCTTTTTTATTCTTGCTCCATCTACCTGCCTCTTGTGCCTCTTGTACTGATGTCATTCTGACAGTTTTCAATGCCAGTTGGTCTGAGGATGTTTTCCCGAGGTGTGGAAGCACTCACTACTTTTCCCAATTCTGAAAATTGGCAAAGATGCTACTCAACCAGGATCTTACCATCCCATTGCCTTATTGCCCTGCTTGAGTAAGGTGTTGGAATGACTGGTGGCTACCCATTTCTCATGGCTGATTAAGGAACATAACCTATTGCCTGAAAACCAAGGTGGCTTTCATGAGGGCCACTCCACCCTTGATCCTTTGCCTCAATTTGTGAAGTTGGCACATACTTCATTTGAAAGCCGGCAGATTCTTTATGCAGTTTTTTTTTTTGACCTGCATGAAGCATTTGACTTGGCATCTCACAGTTAGTTTAGTTTAATATCTTTATTATGCACCCCATACTTATCTTGTGGGCACACAGCGATTCTTTTTAAGTTGGCCCGCATGGGACTGGCAGGGGCTTCCCTCTGTTGGTTATGCAACTTTTTGCAAGGGAGGACCTTCTGGGTTACGGTTGGTGGCACGATATCCTCACCCTGGTCACAGACCAGGCCACAGGGGCGTTGACCCCTGGAACTCTCTCCAGGTATACTCCCCGTCCCCTATGGACTGGTGCAGCCAGTAGTAACAGCCTGGTTGATCAGGCCCTGATCCAACATGAGGCCTGGTCACAGACCGGGCCGCAGGGGCGGTGACCCCTGGAACTCTCTCCAGGTAAACTCCAGGTATGCCAGGGAGTGCCCCAGGGATCTGTTCTCAGTCCATTACTTTTTTCTGCATTAATGTCAGATCTCCCTGACATTCAGGGCATACATATTCTGGTGTATGCAGATGATGTGGCCACTTTCCTGCTGGCAGCACAGGAAAAACTCCAGAATACCCTACATGGCATAACGTTGTGTGCTGCCGCTTGGGGTTTGGAGGTCAGTGTCGCCAAGTCTCAGTTCTTGAGCTTTACTAGGTGATGCCTCTCTTCTCTTCCGTCTGTTTCATTGGGTCAGGCACCAATCTTACTGGTTTCCTCTCATCAGTGGTTGAGTGTCACCTTGGATGCCCCACTCTTAACATGGAGGAAGCACATAACGGCCCCCCACCTCTCCTGTGCATGCCGCATTACTCTTATGCACTGGATCTCTGGCACTAAGTGGGGGCAGATCAAGATCTCCTATTAAGATTTTATATGGCTATGGTTCGCAGCAAGCTCACCTATGTGAGTGAAGTATATGGCTCGGCCTCTCCCTCCTCTCTTCGATGCCTGGACGTTCACCAGAATTCAGCCATCCACAGTATGCTGGGGGCATTTCCCTCTACCCCCATCGCAGCCTTAGAAGCAGAGTCTGAACTAGTCTCCCTCTCATTAGTGAGAATGATGAGGGACTGCTTGCAACTTCATCATATGGCCTCTTTGCCTTGTACTCACCCCTGCTGCCTCTCTCCACAGGTGTGGGCAGCAGCCTCTGTTACCCCAGGTTTGGTTCAGCCTTGCTTTATGGCCAGGGCCCAACCTTCCATGGCATACCTCTCACTCCCTGCACTGGTGATGATTCCCTCCCCTCTCCACTCCCCGGTTTTCCCTTGGATGGGCCTGGAAAGTTACATCCACCTAGATTGGTCATGCAGGAACAGAGAAACTCCTCAGATGGCAGGGTTTCTCTTTGAAGAGGTTCTTACTGTCATATTTGGTTCTTCATCCCCTTAATGGAGGTTCCTTGATGCTGGTGAGGGGCTCTTGATCTAGGGAATTGGATCTGTGCACCAGTTCCCTGAATTGAGCCTGAATACCTTCCATCCCCCTGACAGGGGCTGTATAATCCCTACAGGTTTAGCACTACCCCATGATTTTAATAATAATAGTATGGCTCTTCATTCTCCATCTACATGGATAGCTCAGCATGAACTTTTCGTCCTGTGTCTTCAGCTTTCTTCGCTGATCTTTCTCTGTGTCAAACCTGGCAGTTAGACCCTGCTCACTCGGTCATAGAAGGGAGCTCTTTTCCATTCACCAGGCTCTGATTTTCGTCCTTGCTCACCTTCCTCCCTCAGCCTGTGGTTCTCTTCTCTGATTCCCAATCTTCCCTGGCGCTTTTGTGTTCTTCCCATCCATGGTCCCTCTATTTCCTCATCCGACAGACGCAGCTTCTTCTGCACTTCTTGCAAAGTCCGGGTTGGAGCATCTCCCTTCAGTGGATACCAGCTCATGTTGGCAATGAAGTGGATGGTCGAGCAGCCTCCCTTGCACACACACATCCTACCATTACCTTGCACTGGGCCGCAGTGATTTCACAAAGGCTGTTTGGAGGGAAATCCGCCGTTTATGGCAGGGAAAGATCTGGCACGTTCCCTGTCTTCTTTGGCATCGAGCTCACTCCAATCTTTCAATGGTCCCTGCCCTTGGACTCGCCATCCCAGTTGCTCAGTGGATGTTGCACTGACTCGCCTCCGGGTTGGGCATTTACGACTGGCAGCTCATCTGCACTGCCTTTGCATGACGGACTCTCCATCCTGCTCGTGGTGTCCCTCTCAGCCTGAGACAGTGGAGCACTTCCTACCGTGGTGCCCCTGTTACCACTCTGGTTTGTATTGTTTAGTTAGTTTTAATTTGTGTGTATGAGTATATATACTTTCTTATTAACAAGAGAGCTAAATGACTTAATAGGTTCAAATAATATAACTTTAATATACCCGGTGCTATGGTTCAATTGTCAGGTCCCAAAAACTATTCGTCTCCATTCACTCCTATCTAACACTCTCATGCACCCTTGCTGGAAGTCCAAGCCCCTTGCCCACAAAACCTCCTTTACCCCCTTCCTCCAACCTTTTCAGGGATGACCCCTTCCCTGCCTTCCCTTCCCAACAGATTTATACTCCAAATTATTCTATGTACTTTGTTCCATTCTCTCTAAATGACCAAACCACATTAACAGCCCCTCTTCAGCCCTCTGACTAATACATTTAGTAACTCCACACCTCCTCTTAATTTCCACACTATGAATTCTCTGCATAATATTTACACCACACATTGCCCTTAGACACGACATCTCCACTGCCTCCAACCGCACCCATATAAGAGTGTTGGTACCACTATACTCTCATACATTTCTTTCTTTGCCTCCATGGATAACATTCTTTGTCTCCACAGATACCTCAACGCACCACTCACCTTTTTTCCTTCATCAATTCTATGGTTAGCCTCATCCTTCATAAACCCATCTGCTGACAAATCAACTCCCAAATAGTATCTAAAAACATTCACTTCTTCCATACTCCCTCCGATGTAATATCCAATTTTTCTTTATCTAAATCGTTTGATACCCTCATCACCTTACTCTTATCTATGTTCACTTTCAACTTTCTACCTTTACACACTCTCAAATTCGTCCACAAATTTTTGTAACTTTTCTTTAGAATCCCCCAGAAGCACAGTATCATCAGCAAAAAGTAACTGTGTCAACTTCCATTTTGTATTTGATTCCCCAACATTGTCTGTAAACCTAGACAGAATATCTATGACCACCTTGCTGTATGACCCTTGTGGATTTAGCTCTTCGTTTTGTCATAATATGACCACCTGTCAAGAGGCATCAACAGATGAGTGATGATACTGACATATCTTACATCTCCATTGCATATTAAGAAACATCACCGGGAAAACTCTCCCAATAACAAAAATCACTACGACATACGAATCTCAAACCATTGTTATTTAATGCAAGACATTGATTTATAAAAAAAAAAGGTCCTCACCACCTTCGCTGGGCTCTGATCTGACATATTACATCTTTAGCACATCCTACCCTGCAGTGCTGTATGACCCTTGTGGGTTTAGCACTCCCTTAGTCTCCCCCCTGGTAATTATTATTATTATAATAAAAAAGAAGCGCTAAACCTACTAGGGTTCCCCTTCCCCTTCGGTAACCTACGTCTCAATATGTATTTATTTAGGCTTTGGGTTGTCAGCAACTGCTTCATTAAACTAATTTGTATTATATTTTTCCTTTAGCGCTCACCCACTACCCTAACCCTCGTTGGCCTCTGCTTCGCTTATTTCATCTACCCCTCAAGGAAGGTTCCTTGAGGCAAGGAATTAGACCTGTTCTCCCTTTTAATGAAACCTGCCTTCCATTTCCCCAGGCGATGTATGACACCTACGGGTTTACCTCTTCCCATAAATAATATAATAAACATTCGCCCTGCTCGTGGACAGACACGGTACACAATCAATGTAGTTAAACTGACTTGATCGCCATGAACCTCCCTCAGTATGTATAGCAGTTCAACGCGTCTGCCGGTGAGAGAACTAAGAGCAATATTGTAAATGCTGGCGGTACCACTGGCAGAATGTGGCGGTACCACTGGCAGAATGTGACGGTACCACTGGCAGAATGTGGCGGTACCACTGGCAGAATGTGGCGGTACCACTGGCAGAATGTGGCGGTACCACTGGCAGAATGTGGCGGTACCACTGGCAGAATGTGGCGGTACCTCTGGCAGAATGTGGCGGTACCACTGGCAGAATGTGGCGGTACCACTGGCAGAATGTGGCGGTACCACTGGCAGAATGTGGCGGTACCACTGGCTGAATGTGGCGGTACCACTGGCAGAATGTGGCGGTACCACTGGCAGAATGTGGCGGTACCACTGGCAGAATGTGGCGGTACCACTGGCAGAATGTGGCAGGTCACCGGAAGAATGTTCAGTCTGTGGGGGAAACTTCACGATAACCCAACCTGCGACCTTCTCTCTCCCTGCCTTAATTAACTGCGCAATTCACAGACAACTCGCTCAGAAATGTTCAAGAAATGTCACGGTATTTTGTCCACAGTGGTATATTACAAACCATTCAGGAAAAATACCCTGACTTTGCTCACTGTAAATAACGCATTACCACTTTTTTGGGGGGATTGTGTGACCTAATTCATGTCTGCATAAATAACCCATCATGATTGTAATCAGATATTAACATATAAATATTTCATTACCAGTGTAACTTGTTCAGCTATCAAAACTTTGGGGTCCAGTCCCTGGACCCACAGGATAGCTATGGGGTGCATAATAAATATATTAACTGTGGTGAGGCTCATCCCTTCTATTATCTTTTGCCTTCGGGAAAGCGAGATCCTATGATTGAAGGAGGAAAAAAAAAGTTATACAATCAAGGTGTGACTCAAGTATAACAGGGGTAAAATAGGACGTCACTCGTGGGTGAGTTGCCGGACAACCTTCCCACCCAATGTCACTTCAGGGTCTACCTCGTCATGGTCTCCTCTGATGCTCCTGGGTCTACCTCGTCATGGTCTCCTCTGATGCTCCTGGGTCTACCTCGTCATGGTCTCCTCTGATGCTCCTGGGTCTACCTCGTCATGGTCTCCTCTGATGCTCCTGGGTCTACCTCGTCATGGTCTCCTCTGATGCTCCTGGGTCTACCTCGTCATGGTCTCCTCTGATGCTCCTGGGTCTACCTCGTCATGGTCTCCTCTGATGCTCCTGGGTCTACCTCGTCATGGTCTCCTCTGATGCTCCTGGGTCTACCTCGTCATGGTCTCCTCTGATGCTCCTGGGTCTACCTCGTCATGGTCTCCTCTGATGCTCCTGGGTCTACCTCGTCATGGTCTCCTCTGATGCTCCTGGGTCTACCTCTTCATGGTCTCCTCTGATGCTCCTGCCTCTTCACCAGCTGTCACCTCTGCTGTCTCCGTATAATAATGGTAAACAATACAACAAGTAGATTAATATGTGTCACAGGTATATTTACCTCTTAAATGCGTCTCCTGTCGCCATATTTAGTCATATATTTGAATGAAAGAGTTCACTGTTCCGGCGGAACTTTTCGGAAACAAAAATGGCTATCTTGCACGTCTTTCTCATCTAATATCGCCTTATTTCGTAGACGCTTCATTACTCTTAGGAGTTTAGTGCTTCCCCATGAAGGTTATATTATTATCTGGCAGCCTACACAGACCTCTCCAGCACTTAAGTCTAAAAAAGGAAAAATCCCACCTCAAAGTCCTTATTTTCACCCCCCCCCATCCCTTCAAGTTTTAACTTTTTCATATTGTCTAAATCTTTGACGCCTATATCCACAACATTATGATCATGGTGAGCGCTAAACCCGTAGGGATTTTATATATATATATATATATATATATATATATATATATATATATATATATATATATATATATATATATATATATATATATATATATATATATATATATATATATATATATATATATATATATATCGCCTGTGGGGGGCGGGATGGAAAGTATTTAGGCTCAATTCAGGGAAGTGGAGCACAGATACAATTCCCTGGATCAAAAGCCCCTCCAAAACAATAGTAGAAATGCTTGCGCCCTTCACGACCTGTTTCTCTGTCGTTCCTGGATGCAATAATTCATTTTGCATGGTGGAAACGTCCTCTCAGTATTATTATTAATCAAAACTTAGCGCTAAACCCACAAGGGTCATGCAGCTCTGGACGTCCTCTCTATAAAATGCCATAAATCGTACCTTGGGTCTTATTAACATACTTGAAGGTATATATCAGATATAGAGTCAGGTTGTCCTCGAAGAGACAAACTGACTCCTCGTAACTCTTTGGTTTTCCATGGCATCTGTTAATACCTCGACTCCCTCTTCCCATTTATTTGTGTCCCGTTTGCACCACACTACCTACGCTTTCTCCAGTTATGGAATGGACCAAATCTAATTATCTCCCATTCCTGGGGCAGCTTGACCCTCACGAGTTTAGCTGCCCAAGAAGATACTAATAATCTGCATTACTGTCACTGTATTTATTACTAGTTCCTTCCTACCTACTAGTCCACCTACCCACTTCTTGCTGGCTCCTGCACTAGCCTAGGCTTGTTGTACTAGTGAGGTATTTTGCTTGCCAGGAAATGTTGGAGACTTCTTCATGTAGATCCTAGTCAGTGAATTATTATTATTATTGTTATTATTATTATTTGTAGGGGGGGAGAGTGCCTGGGGAATGGGCATAGTATTACATTCATGGAGAGAGCTAGATTATTAGGGGTCATACAACACCTGGGGAATGGGAGGTAGTCGCATTCGATCCAAGGAATGGTAGCACAGGTCCAATTCCTTAGATCAAGAGCCCCCTCACCAGCATCAAGGAACCTCCCTTTTGGTCATTTGACTGAACTCTTTTACTGGCTTACCAATCCACCTCGTGAAAAACTGGATTTGTTTGCGAGAATGGTAACCCATGTATCCTATAAACCCAGCTCTCTCTACCTAAATGTAGTTCATCTTAATTCTTAGAAGTGTGGATCGATAAGCCAGTGGAAAAGTTAGGTTAGGTGAGGTTTGTCAGAAGACTAAGGCCGAGGCCTTCCACTGGCTTACCCCTCTACCCCTTTAAAAATTAAGGCTATGAGTATTGGGTTCAGCGGAAGGCCTCAGTCAGATGACCAAAAGCTCTAGCTGTGTCATATGACGTGAGTCATGAAACAATTGTCCTGTTTCCTGACAAACCTTACCTAACCTAGCCTAAATATGGGCAAAAGGAAGAAACAGTGTATGGTATTAGTTCTTAATGTTATTAAATACCAACGTTGACGTTTTGAAGCTGGTCAGAGGAGGTATTGAAAAATTACCGCATAGAAACTAATATTTCAATTTCCTCAATAAAGCGGAAATTAGCAACTACACAGCCCAAAACCAAAGCGAACTTTTCACTAATATATACATATACTAATATATATACATATACATATATACATGCTTTAGTTATCGCACAAAAACATCCCTTTCAGTTTAATGAAGTTAGCAAATTGGGAGGTACAACAGCCTATTAAGTACGTACATTCCTGTGCACATAGCACACCAGTACTTATGTTCCATGTTGCTCAGAGATTGTATTCTCAAGTTATCACTGGAAAAAAATACCTCAATTTAAAAGAAAATGTCAAAGTGGCACCTAATTAAGCTATGCCTGTATTTAGGATTTGAAGTCGATCGGAAGAGGCATTTTCCAGTTATTGCTGAGTGACCAATTTAACAAAACTGACAAATTAAAATTTACACAGCCTGATGGCAATGTTAACCCTCCTTGGAGCAAACCCCATCGCCGAAAGTTTGAAGCCGATCCGAGGAGGCATTTATCAGCTATTTTAAGGAATCCAATATAACTTGACTACGTTGGTGAACTGGTAAATTTGTATCTATGCATCCAAAACTAAGAGTGTATCATTTGTATCTATGCATCCAAAACTAAGAGTGTATCATTTGTATCTATGCATCCAAAACTAAGAGTGTATCATTATTATCGATTCCCGAGCGAGGTGAGACACATGGGCAAGTCTCCTAACATCTGCTGCCCCTGGTATTGCTATTACAATCAAACCTAGGTCCTAAACCCACGAGGGCCATATAATGCTGTCCCTCGTGACCTAGCAGTAAATATGTATCCGTGAGTAATCGGCCGGTGTGGGTAGCATCATGGGGGCAGTAGTATACCACAGATAGGGCAAGGCTTTGAAATGACCTGAGGGAAGATAAGAGCTTATAATCTATAAACTGAACTATATAAAAAGTGGCGAGGCGGTCATGCAGTGATGCAGTCATGCAATGATGCAGGCAGGCTGGTTACGGCTGCCACCAGAGCCATGTTGCCACCAGCAGTGTCCAGGCTGGGGGGTCACTCACTTTCGTTTTCTGGCTGTCACTGTGGTGTGGCGTAGCGGCGGCCACGACCACATCTTGTGGCGGTGCCGCTAGTCCTTGCCTCCCGCCGCCTCCGCCGCCGCCGCTGCAGCGCTCCTGAGGTGGCGTGTGCAAGCATCCGCCCGCCACCGCCGTCCAGGGCTCAGCCTGGTTGTGAGCCCAGTGTTGTGTCGGTCAGGTGGTGGCGCGCCACACTCCACAGCCTCCATCACTCCACAGCCTCCATCACTCCACAGCCTCCATCACTCCATCCACACACTACTCCCAGTCTCCATCTATCCACGCACCACCAAGCACACGGCCCGCCACATCAAGGACTAGACTTCGGCTGGTACATGTACGTTATATTTAGCGGGCAAAGAGACTTCACAGAGGAAATTAGAGAGAATGTAGATTGAGCAGAGCAAACAGTGACCAGTGGAGAATAACAAGAACATATTAAGACCAGTGGAGAATAACAAGAACATATTAAGACCAGTGGAGAATAACAAGAACATATTAAGACCAGTGGAGAATAACAAGAACATATTAAGACCAGTGGAGAATAACAAGAACATATTAAGATCAGTGGAGAATAACAAGAACATATTAAGATCAGTGGAGAATAACAAGAACATATTAGGATCAGTGCGTGACAAGCCTATCACTGGAAGCAAGAAATTAGTCTTGTATTATGCCAGGGAATAATCTTCCTAAAAGATTATTTGCTGTAAAGTTCCATAGTGGAGTCCTGATGTGGTGGAAATTGCGATAGTGTCATAAATAGTGATCCACAGTGATGTGGGGGTAGGAGTATCATCTTGGAAGATGTGTTGTTGTGAGCAGAAGTGCCCATGTAGGTGACATGTATGGGGCCCCACTACCGTGTCTCAGCTGGGATATATTACTAGGTTGCCAGGGAATATACACAAGCCGATGAAGGATCAGAGTGCAAAGTACTGCATGTGTGGCGGAGGAGCTGTAGTGGTGATAGTGAAAGTTGTTGGTACCTAAGATGCTGGGTATGTGGCCCACCCGGGCACTCTCTCCCACACACTGTGTTAAGTACTACCCAGGCAACACCATGTGGGACCAGGAGTGGCCTTGATGTATGCAGTGTATGCTTGTGTCTACCAGAGTTGTGTTGGCAAGTCCGCCACTGCAGCAGCGACCTTCACTATTGGCACTTGCACGCCATTAACCACAAAATGACAGCAGTTTGAAGCAAGTGGGCAGCATCCTAAAGACAGCGAAGAGTTGTTTTGGCAGTGTCAAGATGCCCTACGCAAGATAGCAGTGTAAGGAAGACGTAATTGTGTGAGGAATAAGGCAGACTACGCTTCCCCACACCAGGCCTCTCACCCTGATGTTGCCAGTGAGTCACGTGACGTTCCTCATGGGGGGTGCCTACACCCATCTACCTTAACTACTCCATCTACCACTAACTATTACCTCATTTATCTTTCTAAGACTTGACTAACCCCTTGTTAAGCTTGCACCTGGCGATTATTGTGCACATTTTATTAATGTTCAGAGTGAACCTTGAGAGCCATGTACATGTTGCCAGTAATGTAACCTTTACACATATCATGACCTTGACGCAATAAGTGAGAAAATGCAAATTGCATCCTTGACCGAAATTGTGTGTGCAGGTATGCATGTGTACAACAATATGTCCAGCAGTGTCTAATCATTTGGTTACCGAATATATAAATTCTGGCATGATGCTACTTGTTATATCTTGGTTTCCCGCCTAATTCTCTTTGAATTTTGGCGCGCATTCTCCCCAATGTATTGTGCTGCCGCTGTCAGATAATATTTTTTTATTTAGTTATGCCTTAATTATCACCTGTTCGTACACACCGTTATTCTTTATTGGTTAACGTTTCAAATTATGAATCAGTGACGTAAGATAAAGGTAAAGAATATTGTTAATAAGGCTAATAATGTAGTGAGTGCTATAAATTAGAAGTGATAGGCGTGTACCTGTTGCTAGCTTGCAAGGCTACATAAAAAAAAATAATGCCAGGTACGATAACTCCAGAATAATTGTAGGTTGAAGCTAACTTGTTTGTCTATACGGGTGATTTTGTTCTCCTTTTTTTCGTGTTTCACATTTAGAACATAAGAAAGGAGGAACACTGCAGCAGGCCTGTTGGCCCATACTAGGCAGGTCCTTCACAATCCATCCCACTAACAGAACATTTGCTCAACCCAACTTTCAAAGCCACCCAAGAAACAAGCTCTGACAATTCTACCCACTCATGCGCGAGTCCCACTCAAATCCAACCCCTCTCACTCATGAATTTATCCAACCTAAATTTGAAACTACCCAAGGTCCTAGCTTCAATAACCCTACTAGGCAGACTGTTCCACTCATCAACTACCCTACCACCATCATAACACTGTGCCACAACTCCCCAGGATTAATGCCTTTGGGATTTTTTGAAAATTCCACCAATGTCATAACCCCATACACCTTGACCCGCACTCTTACCAGGAACCTTCGCTTTGTGCCACAACTATATGTCATCCTGGCTTATTAATACACAGCTGCAACACCAAATTTGAGTGAAAAAAAAGGAAGTTTGCGCCGAAAAATAGAGGAGCGGAATTCCAGAGTCATTCATCGCTGATGCAAGATGCGCTCTGCTGGAAATTTTGGTAAAAAAAAAGAAAAATTGTAGAGTTGGGCAGGTGAGGGGCCAGGCGGCAGGTGGTCCTTGAGGGAAGTTTTTGAGTGTGACTTTGATGGCTGCCGCTGCTGATACTACTGCTGATGCTGCTGTTGCTGCTGTTGATGGTGCTGCTGTTGATGCTGGTGCTGCTGTTGATGATGGTGCTGCTGTTGATGATAGTGCTGCTGTTGATGATGGTGGTGCTGTAGATGATGGTGCTGCTGTTGATGATGGTGCTGCTGTTGATGATGGTGCTGCTGTTGATGATGGTGCTGCTGTTGATGATGGTGCTGCTGTTGATGATGGTGCTGCTGTTGATGCTGGTGCTGCTGTTGATGATGGTGCTGCTGTTGATGATGGTGCTGCTGTTGATGATGGTGGTGCTGTTGATGATGGTGGTGCTGTTGATGATGGTGCTGCTGTTGATGCTGGTGCTGCTGTTGATGATGGTGCTGCTGTTGATGATGGTGCTGCTGTTGATGATGGTGGTGCTGTTGATGATGGTGCTGCTGTTGATGATGGTGGTGCTGTTGATGATGGTGCTGCTGTTGATGATGGTGCTGCTGTTGATGATGGTGCTGCTGTTGATGATGGTGCTGCTGTTGATGATGGTGCTGCTGTTGATGGTGCTGCTGTTGATGATGGTGCTGCTGTTGATGATGGTGCTGCTGTTAATGATGGTGGTGCTGTTGATGATGGTGGTGCTGTTGATGATGGTGGTGATGTTGATGGTGGTGTTGATGATGGTGGTGCTGTTGATGGTGGTGCTGTTGATGATGGTGGTGCTGTTGATGGTGGTGCTGTTGATGCTGGTGCTGCTGTTGATGATGGTGGTGCTGTTGATGATGGTGGTGCTGTTGATGGTGGTGCTGTTGATGGTGGTGCTGTTGATGATGGTGGTGCTGTTGATGGTGGTGCTGTTGATGCTGGTGGTGCTGTTGATGATGGTGGTGGTGTTGATGCTGGTGCTGCTGTTGATGCTGGTGCTGCTGGTAGAGGCTGTCTCTCAGCCTTGCTCGCTACTTCACTTATTGTCAGATATATCCACCTGAGACACACATTCTTGTCGAATAAGAAGGCACAATACCGTGACCGCAACAATACACAAATAACCAGAAAGAGAAAGCATAATGGTCCAAGTTGGACCGAAACGTCGCTAAAAGCTCCTCTTATGATCGGATTACTTGTGTACACATTTTTATCCTTCGTTACCTAGGGGGATGCATGGAATTTCTACACGCAAAGATAAATATACAAAAAAAAAATCTTGAGGAATGTAGGAGTATTAGAGGCGTTAATTATTATTATTATTATAATCAAGGGAGAGCGCTAAACCCGTAGGATTATACAGCACCTGTGGGAGGGGGGAGGATTATGGAAGGTATTCAGGCATTAGAGGAGTTGAAAATATTTAGTTGCATGGGCGAAACGATGCAATATTTATGGAAGGCGACTCTCATCACTAAACCATACATGCAGATCGCAAAATCTGCATATATATATATATATATATATATATATATATATATATATATATATATATATATATATATATATATATATATATATATATATATATATATATATATATATATATATATATATATATATATATATATATATATATATATATATATATATATATATATATATATATATATATATATATTTAAGAGAGGTGAACACACAACTTACGTATAACTATATCATTATAATTATTATAATCAACACTCAAGCGCTAAACCCGCAAGGGTCAGTCATGCATGTTACTGGTATTGAAAAAAAAGGTGTAATACATATATAATTTGGCCGAGTGTGTGCTACGATGTTTTCTCATGCTACACTAGGCTCAAAATAACTTATCATAGATGGCATAGTAATAATAACGAGTAGGCTACTGTATATGCAAATAAGCACATTTTAACACTTCTATACCATTAAAATCTTACTAATCAAACTTCGCTGTTATTACTATATTTACAAGAAAGCACTAGACGCGTGTGGGCCTTACACTGCCTGAAGAATGGGAGATACAGTCTGATTCATAAGCACTTTAGCGGTACCAAAGCACACCTCTTGAAGGGACGTCATCGTTATACAATGGAGGTTATACGTAGAGGCTGTAATAAATACACAGATCTCAGGGGTCAGCGTTTGAAAACCTGGGCACGCAACTATCCTAGCTGAGGATAATAATAATGACCATGTGTACTGGATCTCTGTGTGAGTTAATGATTCTTGATGTCTGTTGTGTAGTCTTAGCCTCACCTGCTGCACAGTCTGGCAAACTGTTGTGTAGTCTTACCTTAATCTGCTGCACAGTCTGGCACACTGTTCTGTAGTCTTACCTTCATCTGCTGCACAGTCTGGCACACTGTTCTGTAGTCTTACCTTCATCTGCTGCACAGTCTGGCACACTGTTCTGTAGTCTTACCTTCATCTGCTGCACAGTCTGGCACACTGTTCTGTAGTCTTACCTTCATCTGCTGCACAGTCTGGCACACTGTTCTGTAGTCTTACCTTCATCTGCTGCACAGTCTGGCACACTGTTCTGTAGTCTTACCTTCATCTGCTGCACAGTCTGGCACACTGTTCTGTAGTCTTAGCCTCACCTGCTGCACAGTCTGGCACACTGCTGCACAGTCTGGCACACTGTTTCTTGAAGGAGAAGCTGTGCTCAAGAGAGAGTAGCAGTGCTAACACTTGAGAGTGTTGTCCTTGACCGTGAGGGAGGGAAGGAGGGAAAATGGTAGAGAGAAACCTGAGCTTTGGTGATTTCTCGCCCTTGTGGGTCACCTGATATGCCCATGTGGACGCTCTCACCATATATATATATATATTAGCTACTGGTAAAGCTCAGACAGGAATTTCTTAGGTTCTGTCCCCAACCATAACGTGGTTGATTGTAATTTTAACTCGCTATCATTCCAGAGTGTGTGTGTGTGTGTGTGTGTGTGTGTGTGTACTCACCTATTTGTACTCACCTATTTGTGGTTGTGTGTGTGTGTTGTGCGTGTGTGTGTGTGTGTGTAGGCCAAGTGGACTAAGGCGTCTTGGAATTTTGGCGGACTTCTCGGGAGGTGTGCTGAAATATCGGGGGTTCGATCCCCTGCTAGTTGCAGTAAACTTTATCACTCAGTACACCACAAGCATTCGAATCTGCACACTCTGCATCAAAGTACGCAGTACCTAAGCCACTCAGCCAGATCCCAGATAAGTATGAGCGCCTAGCCGAAGTTAGACGGCCACTCCCATACCCATATCGGGGATCTGGCTGAGTGGCTAAAGTACTGCATGCTTTGACAGTGTGCAGATTCGAATCCTGCTGCTAAAGACTCGTACAGAGCATGGGAAACGACAGGGGAAGAGGGTAATCAAATTTGATCCCAGGAAAGGGAGGGTAGCTTCAATTCCTTGTATCAGGACCTCGTTTGATGGATCTGAAAGTGGAACGACTTGCGCAGTGAAGTGGTTGAATTAAACACCATACACAGCTTGAAGGATGGTACGACAGGGCCCATTATTCATGAAACTAGCAGTAGGAGCTAATAGACATGGCTAGGAGCTATGAATCGACCCCTGCAAGCAAATATAAGTAAGTGCTTAGCATCGCCTTCGCTGCATCACATTGTTCACCTGGGCACGAGAGGCCAGGTGAAGGAGGCACTCTGAAGGTCACCTGCCACCGAGACACACATAAACACACAGAGAGATAAACAGAGACAGAGATAAACAAAGACAGAGATAAACAGAGAGACAGATAAACAGAGAGACAGAGACAGACAGACAGAGAGATAAGCAGAGAGAGACAGAGATAAACAGAGTGAGAGAGATATAATAAAGAGGTGAGACAAGTCACATTGTTCAGTACATAAATAACTCAAGGCACAGGAGAGAGAAACTTACGTTGACGTTTGGGTCCCGACTTGGACTATTTACAAGTCACTTGTCAGTGGTTCAAGTCGGACTGAAACGTCGGACGACGGGTTATTTGTGTGTTGTTCCAGTCACGGTGTTGCCTTCTTGTTCTCTACTCAGTAAAAAAAAAGATGTATGGGTGAGGTGAGGATGGAAAACGAGGCAGAGTGTAAGATGAAGCAACAAGGAAACAAGAACACGGGGTGCAGCAACAAGGAAACAAGAACACGGGGTGCAGCAACAAGGAAACAAGAACACGGGGTGCATCAACAAGGAAACAAGAACACGGGGTGAAGCAACAAGGAAACAACAACACGGGGTGAAACAACAAGGAAACAATAACACGGGGTGCAGCAACAAGGAAAAAAGAACACGGGGTGCAGCAACAAGGAAACAAGAACACGGGGTGCAGCAACAAGGAAACAAGAACACGGGGTGCAGCAACAAGGAAACAAGAACACGGGGTGCAGCAACAAGGAAACAAGAAAACGGGTGAAGCAACAAGGAAATAAGAAAACGGGTGAAGCAACAAGGAAACAAGAACACGGGGTGAAGCAACAAGGAAACAAGAACACGGGGTGAAGCAACAAGGAAACAAGAACACGGGGTGAAGCAACAAGGAAACAAGAACACGGGGTGCAGCAACAAGGAAACAAGAACACGGGGTGCAGCAACAAGGAAACAAGAAAACGGGGTGAAGCAACAAGGAAATAAGAAAACGGGGTGAAGCAACAAGGAAACAAGAAAACGGGGTGAAGCAACAAGGAAACAAGAAAACGGGGTGAAGCAACAAGGAAACAAGAAAACGGGGTGAAGCAACAAGGAAACAAGAAAACGGGGTGAAGCAACAAGGAAACAATAAAACGGGGTGAAGCAACAAGGAAACAAGAACACGGGGTGCAGCAACAAGGAAACAAGAACACGGGGTGCAGCAACAAGGAAACAAGAACACGGGATATCTAAGAGTTAGAGCAAGAAGATAATTAAGAAGATACGGGAGACTGGAAGCTCCCTCCCCGGAAGTGACGTCAGAGGTGATGCTGGGAGGGAGATGATGTCAGGAGTAATGAAGGTCAAGGATGTTGAGAGGGAGATGATGTCAGGAGTAATGAAGGTCAAGGATGTTAAGTGAGAGGGAGATGATGTCAGGAGTAATGAAGGTCAAGGATGTCAAATGAGCGACAACAATGTGTAACTAACCTCCCCACACAGCACCTGGGGAACGGGAGACATCAGACCCGGGTTTGATCCTGGGGCGAGCGGAAGCGATGGGCGTGTTTCCTTGTAAACCTGTTGCTTGACTCAGTAGACTGTTGTGGGCGGCATCCTGGGAACGAGGAACTGAGGACCCCAAGTGGAAACAAGCCACATTAATTATACAGCATCGTAATGAATTACCTAACATCCCATGTCAATGTCCTCTCCTTTATTTTTTCCTGCTTGTCCTCCCTAAGGCGGCCGGGTTCCTCCATTCCTCACTGCTGCTCCTCTCTCTCGCTCCTCCTCCTCCTCGTGATCCCCGGGATGCTTGCCCACCTCTCTCATCTGGCAACACAGTCAAGGTTGACTCAGTCGCAAACATTAACTGTATCTTATTTTTATAGCTATCAGGCCTCCAGTACACACTACCAGGCCTCCAGTACACACTACCAGGCCTCCAGTACACACTACCAGGGCTCCAGTACACACTACCAGGCCTCCAGTACACACTACCAGGCCTCCAGTACGCACTATCAGGCCTCCAGTACACACTACCAGGCCTCCAGTACACACTACCAGGCCTCCAGTACACACTACCAGGGCTCCAGTACACACTACCAGGCCTCCAGTACACACTACCAGGCCTCCAGTACGCACTATCAGGCCTCCAGTACACACTACCAAGCCTCCAGTACACACTACCAGGGCTCCAGTACACACTACCAGGGCTCCAGTACACACTACCAGGCCTCCAGTACACACTACCAGGCCTCCAGTACGCACTATCAGGCCTCCAGTACACACTACCAGGCCTCCAGTACACACTACCAGGCCTCCAGTACACACTACCAGGGCTCCAGTACACACTACCAGGCCTCCAGTACACACTACCAGGCCTCCAGTACGCACTATCAGGCCTCCAGTACACACTACCAGGCCTCCAGTACACACTACCAGGGCTCCAGTACACACTACCAGGCCTCCAGTACACACTACCAGGCCTCCAGTACGCACTATCAGGCCTCCAGTACACACTACCAGGCCTCCAGTAAACACTACCAGGGCTCCAGTACACACTACCAGGCCTCCAGTACACACTACCAGGCCTCCAGTACGCACTATCAGGCCTCCAGTACACACTACCAGGCCTCCAGTACATACTACCAGGCCTCCAGTACATACTACCAGGCCTCCAGTACATACACACTACCAGGCCTCTGTTGTGTGGGTCTTGAGAGAGATATATAGGAGGTCAAAGATACTCCTTGTTGGATGGTTACGGTATATTTACAGTAAGTGAAGGAGAGTCCAGCCACACCGTCTGTCTCGCTCGTAGGTCTAACGTTAGTGAGTGTGCGCCTATGTGAGCCTATGCACATGCGCAGAGCCTCTGACGTCAGCGGGTATCGTGACGTCACACGAAAAGGGACCAGCTGTATAAGTGGGATGAATGCTGGATGCTGGTACACTACACAAGTGTACATATGATACTGATACGACACCTCCAGTACATACTACCAGGCCTCCAGTACATACTATCACACCTCCAGTACATACACACTACCAGGCCTCCAGTACACACTACAAGACCACTATTTTTATGCTACTAACAGACTTTAACACCTATTTTTAGTCCTAATTTTCTGAAGAATGCAAAAGTCTATTGAAAGCAAAGTAAGACTGACCAGATCCTATACAAAGTGTATGCTTCTCGGTATATATATATATATATATATATATATATACAGAGTTTACTGTAAACCCTACCTCAGTGTATATACAGTATATACACTGAGAGGCGAGGTTTACAGTAAACTTTGAGTATATAGACAGTGCAGCACAGTTCTTGCTTTTCGGTGTATATAGACTTAAGAGTTTGTTGTAATATTTGTTAGAGGTATTTAAGTATACTTGACCGGTGGTTAATGCCTTAATGACCCTCGTGTAGTAGATAGGTTTTAAACCCCATTAACCCACCAACACAGGCAGTTAAGACTTTTATTAACACAAGTAAAGCATTTACAAACGGTACAAGAATTTTATATAAGCAATAAATAATTCTTTATGACATTATTATTATTATTATTATTATTATTATTATTATTATTATTATTATTATTATTATATAAGAAGCTAGAGTTAAACCCTTGCGGGTTTGGTCCAGAGAAGGGGAGGGTAGCTCCAATTCCTTGCATCAAGAGCCCAACACCAGTATTAAGACACTGCCTTAGAAGGAAGATACAAAGGTTGTGTTTATGTGTGTGTACTCACCTTTTTGTGGTTGCAGGGGTCAGTTCACAGCTCCTGGCCCCCGACTCTTCACTGGTCGCTACTAGGTCCACTCTCCCCCTGCTCCATGAGCTTTATCATACCTCTTCTTAGAGCTATGTATGTATCCTGCCTCCACTACATCACTCTCCAGACTATTCCACTTCCTGACCACTCTGTGACTGAAGAAATACTTCCTAACATCCCTGTGATTCATCTGAGTCTTCAACTTCCAACTGTGACCCCTTGTTGTTGTGTCCCATCTCTGGAACATCCTGTCTCCACCTTGTCAATTCCTCTCGGTATTTTATATTATATCCTTCCCCTGTCTCTCCTGTCCTCCAGTGTCGTCGGGTTGAGTTCCCTTAACCTCTCCTCGTAGGACATACCCCTCAGCTCCGGGACTAGTCTTGTTGCAAACCTTTGCACTTTCTCTAATGACGTGTTTGACCAGGTGTGGGTTCCATACTAGTGCTGCGTACTCCAATATGGGCCTGACGTACACGGTGTACAGTGTCGTGAATGACTCCTTACTTATGTAGGTGTGTGTTTGTTATATTTGCCT
This sequence comes from Cherax destructor, assembly GCA_009830355.1. Lineage (NCBI taxonomy): Eukaryota > Metazoa > Arthropoda > Malacostraca > Decapoda > Parastacidae > Cherax > Cherax destructor. Next base: position 74,708 of record WNWK01006178.1, on the reverse strand, counting down.
CCAAAACCACTTTGATCAGCATCACTGACTTCTGGTCCCTTGGGCCTTGTCATATCTACTCTTGCCTCCACCACTGCCTCGTCCAAGTAATGCCACTCTTAAACCACTCATCTGTTTAGTATCCACCTGTGTTCCACTGATCCTGATCCTCTTAATTCAGTCACTGTCCCATTGATCCTGGCCCTCTTCAATCACTGTCCCATTGATCCTGGCCCTCTTCAAACGCTGTCCCATTGATCCTGGCCCTCTTCAAACGCTGTCCCATTGATCCTGGCCCTCTTCAAACGCTGTCCCATTGATCCTGGCCCTCTTCAAACGCTGTTCCTATCTGCCCTATCAATTCCTCTTCAGATTGTGTACGTCGTAATCATGTCACGTCTCTTCTTTATCTTAATAAGTTGGTCAGGTTCACTGCCTTCAACCGCTCCTCATATTGCATTCCTCTCAGTTTATGGCACTGTCTTCTTGCCTTTTTTTCTTTACGCCTTCGAGGTCTTCACGCGCTTGGCCAGGTGTTGTCTCCATGTATAGAGGCTGAGTGTTCAATGACTGACCGAACATCTGTCGTACCTGTATGTGAAGTTGTGCTGTTCTGAGGTTTCGTGTATGCCGCTAGCGATACATAGTTTGTGTGTTATTGTGGCGATGTGTGTGTGTGTGTGTACGTGAGAGCACAGCCTCCAGCCCCACACCTTGTGATTTGGAGCTGGTCCAACACAGCCCCACTCCTCTGCCCATGCTTATCTTTACAAGTGTTCCATTGATCATCTTGTGAGGACCCCCACCATCTGTACTCCTGTGAGGACCCCACCATCTGTACTCCTGTGAAGACCCCACCATCTGCGCTCCTGTGAGGACCCCCACCATCTGTACTCCTGTGAGGACCCCCACCATCTGTACTCCTGTGAAGACCCCACCATCTGTACTCCTGTGAGGACCCCACCATTTGTACTCCTGTGAGGACCCCACCATCTGTACTCCTGTGAAGACCCCACCATCTGCGCTCCTGTGAGGACCCCCACCATCTGTACTCCTGTGAGGACCCCCACCATCTGTACTCCTGTGAAGACCCCACCATCTGTACTCCTGTGAGGACCCCACCATCTGTACTCCTGTGAGGACCCCACCATCTGTACTCCTGTGAGGACCCCTACCATCTGTACTCCTGTGAGGACCCCACCATCTGTACTCCTGTGAAGACCCCCACCATCTGTACTCCTGTGAGGACCCCACCATCTGTACTCCTGTGAAGACCCCCACCATCTGTACTGTGAGGACCCCACCATCTGTACTCCTGTGAGTACCCCCACCATCTGTACTCCTGTGAGGACCCCCACCATCTGTACTCCTGAGGACCCCCACCATCTGTACTCCTGTGAGGACCCCACCATCTGTACTCCTGTGAAGACCCCCACCATCTGTACTCCTGTGAGGACCCCCACCATCTGTACTCCTGTGAGGACCCCCACCATCTGCCATCTCACTCTTCTTGTAACTCACACTGCTCACTGATTCTGTCTTCCTTCCCGGGGTGAAGACAAACGCATGGGAGTCTTGTCAACACAGTATGTAATGACCACAGGTAGTCGGAGATACACACAGTATGTAATAACCACAGGTAGTCTGAGATACACACAATATTCAGACACTTGGGACACTTGCAGTGACCTAGTGTCCCACGACCGAAATGAAGGAACTCTCAGGTACGGTCCATCAAAGGGCCTCTGATAGGCCTTACCTAAGGGACACGAACAGCTCTGGAAAGGAAAGTCTTCAGGTATAGACATGAGCCGGGGTAAAACCAGTGGCAGATCATTCGTGTCCGGTAAAAATATCCTAGTGTTTGCGTATGTGCTCCTCCTTTTCCTCCTCCTCATAATAATAATAATAATCATCTTTAGTTCTACAAGTACATGATGCAACGTATACAGACCATAGCTAACATTAATGACATACTACTATATAGAAAGCCCCTTGTTATACAGAGCATTTCAGGCAGCTTGGATTAATCTTGTTCCCAGGATGCGACCCACGCCAGTCTGCTAACACCCATGTACCTACTTACTGCTAGGTGAACAGGGACAGCAGGTGTCTTAAAGAAACACGCCCCAATGTTTCCACCAGTACTGGGAATCGAACCACAGACCTCAAAGGGTGAGCTGAGTGCGCTACCAACCGAGCTACGAAATACATGCAGTCCTTCCTCACACAGCAGAACATAGGTTCCCGGGAGTTATCAGACTGTTGTGGGTAGCATCCTGGGGAAGAGGACCCCAACGGGACTAAGCCACACTGCTTGGCTTTCTTGGGTTATTCTGGAATCATAACTTTGCTGGGTTAGCATGTATTGTGGGGTTCCCGAGGGAACACTGACGTACACTTAAAATTATATCTAAATTTTATTTATTTGTGTAGTATACAAACTGTAGTTTACACGCGATAAAGTACTGTAGCGACCAGCGAAGAGGCGGGGCCAGGAGCTATGACTCGACCCCTGCAACCATAACTAGGTGAGTACAAAGAAAACCACTAGTATGCATGAGTATTTTGGTCTGTTGTGGTATTGTGCAGAAATCCAGAACAAGCGATACAAGATGCAAAATGACCAAGGGGGGAGTTGAATGACAGCTCTAGGCCTTTCGTGTTGCAATCAACACATCATCAGGAGCTTGCAGCATTGCAGAAAAAGGAAGTCCAAGCAAATACGATCACAGGGAGCGCCCTTGCTGGAGTGAGCCAGAGAACAGAGTAAGGTGAAGCCTCGTCGTCCACAATTCTGGCTCCTATGCCTGCCCTGATCTAGACTGACCCTGGCCGACCTAACCCGGCTCGAAGTCTTCCTCTTGTTAATTGTGAGTGTGAGTCAGGGGCACACTCCACGCTGCCCAGTGAAATCACTTAACTCGGGTAGAAATCTAATAAATTTAGCTTCCAGAATATTGTCGTACTAGTGGGAGGGCTGTCAGCACACGAGAGAGGATGATGGTACTACACACTCTCAGCATACACTGAAGAAGGATGAAGACAATATACACTGTCAGCACAGTGAGGGAGGGTGAGGATAGTACACACTGTCAGCACAGTGAGGGAGGGTGAGGATAGTACACACTGTCAGCACAGTGAGGGAGGGTGAGGATAGTACACACTGACAGCACAGTGAGGGAGGGTGAGGATAGTACACACTGTCAGCACAGTGAGGGAGGGTGAGGATAGCATACACTGTCAGCACAGTGAGGGAGGGTGAGGATAGTACACACTGACAGCACAGTGAGGGAGGGTGAGGATAGTACACACTGACAGCACAGTGAGGGAGGGTGAGGATAGTACACACTGACAGCACAGTGAGGGAGGGTGAGGATAGTACACACTGACAGCACAGTGAGGGAGGGTGAGGATAGTACACACTGACAGCACAGTGAGGGAGGGTGAGGATAGTACACACTGACAGCACAGTGAGGGAGGGTGAGGATAGTACACACTGACAGCACAGTGAGGGAGGGTGAGGATAGCATACACTGTCAGCACAGTGAGGGAGGGTGAGGATAGTACACACTGACAGCACAGTGAGGGAGGGTGAGGATAGTACACACTGACAGCACAGTGAGGGAGGGTGAGGATAGTACACACTGACAGCACAGTGAGGGAGGGTGAGGATAGTACACACTGTCAGCACAGTGAGGGAGGGTGAGGATAGCATACACTGTCAGCACAGTGAGGGAGGGTGAGGATAGTACACACTGACAGCACAGTGAGGGAGGGTGAGGATAGTACACACTGACAGCACAGTGAGGGAGGGTGAGGATAGTACACACTGACAGCACAGTGAGGGAGGGTGAGGATAGTACACACTGACAGCACAGTGAGGGAGGGTGAGGATAGTACACACTGACAGCACAGTGAGGGAGGGTGAGGATAGTACACACTGACAGCACAGTGAGGGAGGGTGAGGATAGTACACACTGTCAGCACAGTGAGGGAGGGTGAGGATAGTACACACTGACAGCACAGTGAGGGAGGGTGAGGATAGTACACACTGTCAGCACAGTGAGGGAGGGTGAGGATAGCATACACTGTCAGCACAGTGAGGGAGGGTGAGGATAGTACACACTGACAGCACAGTGAGGGAGGGTGAGGATAGCATACACTGTCAGCACAGTGAGGAGAGTACCATTACATACTGTAGCATGCGTGGCCACAAGAGATTTTAGAATGCTTACCCAATTGCGAACGGGCGAAATTACTTACAAACACTATCTTATACCAGAGCAGGACTCGAACCTGCGCACTCTGCGTCAGAGTACGCAGCACTAGTGGTATACAAGTGCTCTCTGGTGAGCCTCGTAGCTCAGTGGTACAGCACTGGAACTTTTATAATGAATTGAACAAGGTTACGAAGGTAGCTGATGATTTACAACTGTGTGAGTAATTATGTGATAAACACCTGTGTCACGAGACATTACGACAGTGTGAATCAACATGTGACAAACACCTGTGTCAGGAGACATTACGACAGTGTGAATCAACATGTGACAAACACCTGTGTCAGGAGACATTACGACAGTGTGAATCATCATGTGACAAACACCTGTGTCAGAAGCTTCCTGCCCAATAAAACACTGCTACCATCTAACGTGTGTGTGCGTGTATACTGCAGGAGATCCTGGGGGTGTGGCGTGAGGACGGGGGAGTGTCTTGGGTGCCCCTGACACCCGTCACCACCTTCAGGGATGTGGCTGCCTGCGTCAGGGACACTGGTGATCCTCTACCTCATCTGCTGGAAGCCTCCCCTCTCGGAGGTACGTTCTCCACTCTATTATTATTATTATTATCATTATTATTATTATTATTATGTCGAGGAATGTATTAGGAATTATATATACTGCATATCCCTAGCCTATCCCACACTATCCTAGGCTCTCCCAGACTGTTACACTATCCTAGCCTATCCCACACTATCCTAGCCTATCCCACACTATCCTAGCCTATCCCACACTATCCTAGCCTATCCCACACTATCCTAGCCTATCCCACACTATCCTAGCCTATCCCACACTATCCTAGCCTATCCCACACTATCCTAGCCTATCCCACACTATCCTAGCCTATCCCACACTATCCTAGCCTATCCCACACTATCCTAGCCTATCCCACACTATCCTAGCCTATCCCAGACTGTTACACTATGCTAGGCTATCTCACACTATCCTAGGCTATCCCAGACTGTTACACTATCCTAGCCTATCCCAGCCTATCTTACACAATACTAGCATAAGTAACACTATTGACAGTTATTATTTTATTAACACATCGGCCGTTTCCCTCCAAGGCAGGGTCACCCAAAAAGAAGAAACACTTTCATCATCATTCACTCCGTCACTGTCTTGCCAGAGGCGTCCCTACACTACAGTTAAAAAACTGCATATCTCCCCCTCATTATTATTATTATTATTAGTTGTAGTAAAAGTATTATTACAATATTATTCTTATTTGTAGTAGTAGTAACACGCCAGTCGTTTTCCACCAAAAGAAACACATTCATTATCATTCATCCAATAGCTGTCTTGCCAAAGGGCTCAGACATGACAGTCTGAATGACCCTCCGAACTGCACTATCCCCAGACCCGTCCTTGAGGGTTCAGACACTGCACTACCCACCACCACGACTCAAGTCTGGGAGTGGGAGGTCACTGTACTTCCCACCTCCACGACTCAAGTCTTGGAGTGGGAGGTCACTGTACTTATCACCTTCAGGAGAAGTCTTGGAGTGGGAGGTCACTGTACTTATCACCTTCAGGAGAAGTCTTGGAGTGGGAGGTCACTGTACTTCCCACCTCCACGACTCAATCTTGGAGTGGGAGGTCACTGTACTTATCACCTTCAGGAGAAGTCTTGGAGTGGGAGGTCACTACTTCCCACCTCCACGACTCAAGTCTAGGAGTGGGAGATTATTCAGAGCCTAATCACAATATATCCCTAACAATATTGTCTCTTGCAACCCACTATTATATATTTTGTAGAGCTGTGTGTAGAGAGCTTAAATAAGGGTTTATCTTAATGTTGGGGTCCAGTCCATAGATGAGGTACTGTAGAGAGCGAAACGTTGCCACAATAAAATGTCACATGAGTTGCACTTGTGTCCTTTTACCTTACATATTCTATCTTTATTACTATTTTTATTTTGTAAACTTTTGGCTAACCAGATGCTCAGTGTTGCATGTGTATAATTTATCAACTTGATCTATTGATCCAGTCAATAGATCAATTTTGGTTATCCTAGGTAAGTTACACTATGTATGATAATTGTACTTATGTGTACCTGTGCCTGACTAAACTTACTTATGTGCCTTTGGATCTCAGCTACCGCCCACAAACAGCATGAGTGTGGGGGTACGTAATAGAGTTATTAAATGTCGTTAATGGTTATGCATTTTGTGTTTACAGTGAGGGTGGTGGCCGGGTGGGAGCGTCCGCTGGAGTTGTTAAGACTGTGGGACGGTCTGAAGGATCAGGTCTCCTACACCGCCTCCTACAGCCACAACGACGATCCGACAGACCCACTCTCTGCCTTCTCCAAGTCCTATCTGGAGGAGGACGAGGAGGACAGCGATCCGATAAGCCCTTGGGAGTTGTACGATCTCAAGGACGAACTCAAGGATTTGGGGCCAGAGCTGCATCCTCTGAGCAATGGGGTTTTGACGACCTCGGGTTATCCCCAAAGTGGTGTTGGGTTGGCCTTCAACGATCCACCCCTCTCTCGCTCTCTGGATGATAGTGATGAGTTGGTGGTGGTTAGCAGTGATGGCGAAGCGGATTCCTCCTACAATTCTCACACTCACAATCACAAGAACTTCGGCAGGCCATTTTTCAGCAGGCATGGTGGTGAACGTCTCAGTAACAGGTACCACGGCAGACCCTCCCAGAACTGGAGTTCCCGTCAACGTAGACCCTCGGCGAGCTCTCCATTTGTGCGTGGTCGATCTCAGACATCATCCCTTCCGCTAAAATCTCAGGAACTTGTACATTCCCCTCTGCATTACTCAAAACAACGGTATCAATTTAATTTACAAAACTCTCGTTTTAACGCTGAAGTTGATCACAGAAAACGAATGTTGCCTGTACATACCATAGAAAACGGTTCACCTAATTTTTTGAACGGAAACATGTATAAATATAACAGTATTCAGGATTACAATGTCGCAAAGGAAAATTATATGGAAAAAATGCAATGGAATAGGAATCTGAGCCCTGTGATAAGTAAAAAACAAAAGTTAAGGTCTACAGAGCATAAACAACCTAGTGCAAACTCTGGATATGTTAAAGTTAACGGTAAAAGTTCGAGAGTGCAGTCAAGTCAGGGGGAGACTACCCGTCTCTCCCGAGCTGGTCGTCCGAGCCAGAGTGATATACGACGCCTTCTACAGAACCACTTCACTAATAAAGCTCCTCAGGTGAAACATGTGGTAGAAGTTCACAAGAGTGAAGCCGCTTCGGATACTCAATCTAGCTATATCAAGGAAGTGAATTCCCACACGAGGAAAAATCTTAACACCAGCGGTCGTGATTTACAGGTTCGAAATAATAGCGATTATGTTGGGAGCTCCCATGGGAAAAATATAGTTAATTGCGCAGCGAGTGGTGAGAGTGGGAGTAGGGCCGACCCTGTGAGCTGTGGTAGAGAGTCATCTGTGTGTACAAACTATAGTCCAGGACACCAAAGTCACGGCCAGGCTCAAGTACAGGAACATGACGGTCAGAGACACTCCACCAACCACAGGTCTAGGGGCAAGAAAGATAGCATTGAGCACCACAATAATGGAATCTCCGGACAGTGGGCGGGCAAGGGTACAGGCAGTCATGGGCAAGAGCGTCGCCCTCATGTGAGAGTCCTTGGAGAGGCAGGGAGCAGCAGGGAGACAAGACAGTCTCAGGGCGGTAGATCACACAGCAGTGTTATTGAGGGTGAACAGCTGCTCCTGTGGGGGGCTGATGCCCCTCCTTCACTGGGCACCAGTCAGGAGAGACCCTCCAGGAGAACAGCCACACAACGCACCGTCCACAGACGCTCCTATTCTGACCCCCTCTACGAGTACCTGAAGGAGGCCCCACAAGCACTCCATCTTCGACACCCACCACGACGACGTAGACACTCAGGTCAGTCCCTCTCTACTACCCCACAACCTCTTGTCCTCTTTATATAATACGAATTACTATAACTTATGACGTACTAAACCCGTGGGAGTCATACAGCATCTGGGGAATGGTAGATACGATACGTCATTGCTGGCTCACACCCTAGAGTAAAATAATTACCTATTTTGTTAGTGTTATGGGGTACAGTTATGTTGTGAGGTAGGTACTGCATTTTCCATATATATATATATATATATATATATATATATATATATATATATATATATATATATATATATATATATATATATATATATATATATTATATATATATATGTCGTGCCGATTAGGTAAAACTTGCGATTTTGGCTTAAATAGCAACACTCACCTTGCCATATAAGACAAGTGAAAATTTGTGTAGGCAATAATTTCCCCAAAATCATTATGAACATAACGAAAAATATATATTTCATTGTGTTTGTTTATTATTAAATTAATGTTAACGTATCTAAAATATATTTAGTTGGGTTAGGCTAAATTAAATTGGGCTTGTTGTAATAAGGTTAGGTAGGTTTTCAAAGTTTCTCTTGGTACAAAATTATAAATTCTTACATTAATATAAATGAAAAAATTATATCTTTAAACGTATAAGAGAAAATTTTAGATAGGACTTAATTTTAGATGAGTTCTTGCTAATTGACCAGTTTTACCTAATCGGCACGACATATATATATATATATATATATATATATATATATATATATATATATATATATATATATATATATATATATATATATAGTGTGTGTGCGTGTGTTAAATGTGCCGTTTCCAGATAAAGTTACTATGCTTCTAAAACAAATAGAAACTTTACCGTGCCGTCAACAGTGTGAAAGTGAGGCAGACTTGTGTGTTGACTGTCCTTAAGCATGTCGAGGCCCACCCAAACTAGAAGCAACTCAAACAGCGCAGACCTGAGGTGGGAATAATGGTGGGAGATGAAGGTAATAGTTTAGCCTCGTCACAGACACCTCCTACAATGATCCACAAACTCAAACACAACACTAGGCTTCACTAAACTTTATGTTGGCCAAAAGTTATTTCACTTTCCTCTCAAATTCGTTCCTTTGTCATCTTTTTTTTTTGTTTCACATTTTGATCGTCCTTACAATTTAAAAAAGTATCTTCATTTTTCTTTTTTAGTTTTATATAAAAAAAAATTTTTAATGTTTTATAATTTTTTTTGTTTTTGATATTTATGGTTTTATAATTTATTTTTTATCGTTTTTATTTACACTTTAAAACAAATTTTTTGTCTTCATAATTTTGTTTTCACTATATCGTCTTTAATAATAAAAATTTATTAATAAAAAACTGTAAATTAATAAGCTTGAAAAGGGACGAACAGTGACCATTTTTATGCAGATTATCCAGAAAATATTTGTATTCCGGGATGGCTCCTGCGTGAATCTGCTTTACCACTGTAACAATATAATACGCCGTAGTGAATCCATTGTTGCTCTCATCTAGAATTTTATATTTGAGTCTGCTTCTGTTAATTTACTGAGCAGTTAAATGATTTTCCCGGGAAGGACATTAGTAAGCAGCAGCAGGGGAGGTTAGGTTAGGTAAGGTAAGGTTTGTCATTAACCAGGACAAGTGTTTCCAAACACTGGTCTTAGTCATATGATGACCCACCACTGGAGCTTTTGGTCATCTGACCGAAGCCTTCCACTGGTTTACCCCTCCACCCCTTTAAAAATTAAGATTACACTTGAAAAGGGGGGTTCCAACCCCCAGGTCAAGGTAAACCTAAAACCACAAGTGTAGCCCATGGTGACAGTGGTGGCCCACGACGACCTTCCTAGTGTAGCACTATACCTAGTTGGAAAAATATTGTAGCCTTCATAATATGAAAACAAAAATTCTGCTCAAAATTCCCATGAGTAGGCGAGAGAAGTCTACCGAAAATTATCCACAATTTGAGCATTCTTGAAAATGGTTCGCCAACCCTCTTAGGCTCTTGGATGTCTGGATTTTAACCTAGTTTTTCCCAGACGAATTTTAATCTAGTTCTATAGAATAATGTTTTAACCTAGTTCTTCATGACGACTATTTCAGCCTAGTTCTTCATGATGACTATATTAGCCTAGTTCTAGAGATTGTTTAGCCTAGTTCCAGAGATTGTTTAGCCTAGTTCTAGAGATTGTTAAGCCTAGTTCTAGAGATTGTTAAGCCTAGTTCTAGAGATTGTTTAGCCTAGTTCTAGAGATTGTTTAGCCTAGTTCTAGAGATTGTTTAGCCTAGTTCTAGAGATTGTTTAGCCTAGTCCTTGTAGACTACGAATGTTTTCGTGTACTGTAATGAAACATCAACATTGTAGGCTATTATTAGAGGGAGGGTCAAACAGCGCTTGAGGACTGGAAATGTAATCAGGGTTGATCCATAAGAGAGAAGGGCACCCTTTAATTCCTTGGATCAGGAGCCTTCCATCAACATGAAGACGCTTCACATGAAGGAAGGAGGTAGAAGTGGGCAGCCGAGAAGGAAATATATCTGAGCTGAACGTTCAATAACCGTCGAGAATTGGTAACTCTTAGTTCAGTTTCAAGGGGTGACTTAACCTTATTAAAATGGGCAAGATTGTGTGGCTATAATGACCTATAATTTCCTCAACTCCTCACGAGCTACTACCCGCTTGTTCTTATGCTCTCCACTTATTTTTATCCACACGGATTTTTGATGTTGCTGCTGTGTTTTATTATTAGTGGCATTTGTTATGTTACTGCTTCTTGTTATTTTCAGTACTGATTTTGTATATACATACACACACGCGGGGCGGGGCCAGGAGTTATGAATCGACCCCTGCAACCACAATTAGGTGAATACACACTTTTCTCTCCGACCAGAGCAGGACTCGAACCTGCACACTGTACAAAGTACACTTATTCCACCACACCCAGATCCCAGATCAATATGGGCGCCTGGCAGAAGCAATCACTACAACCAGGACTGAACACTTTGACAACTTTTCACTTGGAGATCAAACTTTTTCAAGCCAATAGCGGTTACACGGGAAACTTGGGTAAGGCCAAACATGTGGTTCCAACCCTCCCTCCCATACACTCTGTTGAGACCATAATATTGACACTTGAATGTCTGTGTGAGTGGACATCACCAACACACTGCTAGTGGAGACTTCAATGCTGTGTGTACATGTTCACCACCACCACCACTTCCCTCACTCACACTTCTCTCAACATCACCTCCCTCACTCACACTTCTCTCAACACCACCACCACCACCACCTCCCTCATTCACACCTCTCTCAACATCACCTCCCTCACTCACACTTCTCTCAACACCACTACCACCATCACCTCCCTCACACTTCTGCCTCCAACCCCACCACCCCCACCACTATCCCCACACCAACACTTCTTTCATCTTCGTTTGGGGAGGGGATATAGAATGAATGAAGGGGGAAGCAGAATAAAGAGGAGGTAGAATGACCTGAGGAGAGGTAGAATAACAGTAACATGCATATAGAATGTGAAACTCGAATGGTCTCAGAATTCACTAACTTATAATGAATCAAGAAATATCTTCATCAGTGTCAATACTCACCATGCCTGATAAAAAAGTATAGCTTTGGTGACTTCCGAGAGTCTTTCCACTACCCGGAGCCCGGCCATGGGCCAGGCTCGTCTGGTGCTAGCCTGGTCAGCCAAGCTGTTGCTGCCCCACATATCCATCACAGTGTTTCTGATATCCTCTGGTAAGATGTTGAATAATCTGGGGCCACGGATGTTGATGACTTCCGTAGTTGGCTTGCTTAATGAGTTTAAAGCCTATCGGCTACACTAGAGGTCATTAATAGGCTGCAAGTAATAACTTCACCACCCGAGAAGAATATTTTAACCCCCTCCCCAAATATAGGAATTAAGAGTATGTTTATTTAGGTACAGGTATACGTAAGTACAGTTACACAATTCTAGGTGATTATAATTATCATACATAGTAATATGTACAGTAATAGCCCACATGGACACAATCTCGGGAGATAAATTGATCTGTATATTTCTATCCCCTTCTGGGGTCCTCTTCAGCAGATCTGCTGAAGAGGACCCCAGAAGGGGGTCTAAATATATAGATCAATTAATCTCCTGAGTTTCTATCTGTATGTGGGTTAATATTGAGCATTGAGAAGTTTCCATTACACTTTAGTTATTCACAGTAATGTGTAAATTACTTAGGGTAATCCCCCCAAAAATCATTGATTTCACTTGTCAGTATATATACACTGAGAGACATTTCACTTGTCAGTATATATACACTGAGAGACATTTCACTTGTCAGTATATATACACTGAGAGACATTTCACTTGTCAGTATATATACACTGAGAGACATGTCTCTTGGTGTATTTATCGTAATGATGGTAATTATTCGGCAGGAACGAAATCTAGACATGGGTCTTTGCCAGACTGCAGTTAACAAAGAACGAGCATTACAGCAGGCCTACTGGCCCATGCTAGGCAGGTCCAAGTCACCTACTGGCCCATGCTAGGCAGGTCCAAGTCTCCTACTGGTCCATGCTAGGCAGGTCCAAGTCGCCTACTGGTCCATGCTAGGCAGGTCCAAGTCTCCTACTGGTCCATGCTAGGCAGGTCCAAGTCGCCTACTGGTCCATGCTAGGCAGGTCCAAGTCACCTACTGGCCTAAGCCAGTCAGGTTCCGTATTGATGGTGATAATACATTCGCCAGGAACGAAGTCCAGACACGGGTCTTTGCCAGATGGTGCAGTTCCGTATTGTGCAGTTTTTAAGGTCATGGTGTAGTCAGCGGTGTGGGTCTGGTGGAGCCCCAGGTCAGGTGGGCTGGGAGCCGCGGCGCGGGCCCGTCAGGTGTGTTAGGAGCCCCACCTGGCTACAAGGCAACAGCCATTACAAACTTTGAATCAGTGATGCTGAGTCAGTGGTGGTGGTGTTGATGCTGCTGGTGGATCACCTCCGGTGGTGTTGCTATTGTGATGTGAGTGGTGTTGGTAATAGCGACGGGGAGAGTGTGTGGCCCTGCAGGGACACAGTGGCCACCAGTATTTTATCTGAGGTTAAAAGTGTGCTGGAGTTGTCTTACCTCCTGCTGCTGTCTCCACCTCTCCGTCTTGCCTCCGCTAGACAAACGCCTTGGAGATCACACCGGCATTTTCCGCAGGTGAGAAATTGACAGTTGGACTCCCCCCCCCTTTACTCCTCCACCCCCACACATCTCCATTTTCTCCCCCCCTCCTTCCCCCCCTTACTCATTATCATCTGTACCTTCCTCCTCAAGTTTGTTTAATTTCATTTTCTTCCCTGATTCCCTCTTTTTTTTTTCCTATTTACTCTCCTCATTCCTCCATTACACCCTTCTCTTCCCTCCCTCATCTCCCTTCCACACACCCTCATCTCCTTTCTCCCACACACCCATCCTCATCTCCCTTCTCCCACACACCCATCCTCATCTCCCTTCCCCCACACCCTCATCTCCCTTCTCCCACACCCATCCTCATCTCCCTTCTCCCACACACCCATCCTCATCTCCCTTCTCCCACACACCCATCCTCATCTCCCTTCCCCCACACACTCATCTTCCTTCTCCCACACACCCCGCATATCTCTTCTCCCACACCCTCCCGCATCTCCCTTCTCCCACACACTCCCGCATCTCCCTTCTCCCACACCCTCATCTTCTCCCACACACCCTCCCCATTTTCGTTCCCCCCACCCCATCTCCCTCGCAACCCCTTCCTTCCCTCCCACCCCTCACTCAACTCCCTTTCGACCCCTTCCCCCACCCCTCCCTCATTCCATTCCCCCCACCGGTCAACCAGGTCTCCCCCCCCCCCGCACTATTTGGTCACAGTAATGGGGTTGACTGAACCTCAGTATTCCAACAGTCATACAAGAATTATTGAGAACCTATTTAAACTTACTGTTTACACTGCCTGGCACTGAGAAGAGTCTGGTTTCTTCACAGTGCCAGTTTAGAACGGTGCAACAGTGCCATTTAAGAACTGGAAGCAACAGTGCCATTTTAGAACTGGAACAGTGTCATTTAAGTATGATACAACAGTGCTATTTTAGAACGATGCAACAGTGCCATTTTAGAACTGGAATAGTGCCATTTTAGAATGATTCAACAGTGCCATTTTAGAACGATTCAACAGTGCCATCTTATAATGATTCAACTGCCATTTTATGATTCAACAGTGCCATTTTAGAACGATTCAACAGTGCTGTTTTAGAATGATGCAACAGTACCATTTTAGAACTAGAAGCAACAGTGCCATTTTAGAACTAGAAGCAACAGTGCCATTTTAGAACTAGAAGCAACAGTTCCATTTTAAAACTGGAAACAACAGTGCCATTTTAGAACTAGAAGCAACAGTGCCATTTTAAAACTGGAAACAACAGTGCTATTTTAGAATGATTCAACAGTGCCATTTTAGAACGATGCAACAGTGCCATTTTAGAATTATTCAACAGTGCCATTTTTAAAACTGGAAGCAACAGTGCCATTTTAAAACGAAACAGTGCCATCTTAGAATGATGCAACAGTGCCATTTAACTTGCGGAGAGCACTAGGCAGTGAGGCAGTAATGATGGGATAGTGATGAGGGTGATAGTGATAACTGTTACAGTGACAATGTCACTGATAACAGTGATAGTGATTACAGTGATAATAAGTGTCACTGATAATAAATGTGATAGTGATTAGTGTTACAGTGATGATAACAGTGTTACAGTGATGATAACAGTGTTACAGTGATAATAACAGTGTTTCACTGATAACTGTGATAGTGATTACAGTGATAATAAGTGTCACTGATAACAGTGTGATAGTGATTACAGTGATAATAAGTGCCAGTGATAATAACAGTGTGATAGTGATTACAGTGATAATAAGTGTCACTGATAATAACTGTGATAGTGATTAGTGTTACAGTGATAATAACTGTGATAGTGATAAATGTTACAGTGATAATAACAGTGTGATAGTGATAAGTGTCACGGTGATAACTGTCACAGTGATAATAAGTGTGATAGTGATAAGTGTTACAGTGATAATAACTGTGATAGTGATAACTGTCACGGTGATAACAGTGTCACAGTGATAATAAGTGTGATTGTGATAGCAGTTACAGTGATAATAACAGTGTTACAGTGATAACTGTTAGTGATAATAACAGTGTCACAATGATAATAACAGTGTTACAGTGATAAGTGACAGTGAGTGATAATAACAGTCACAGTGATAACAGTGTCACATTGATAATAACAGTGTCACAGTGATAACAGTGTTACAGTGATAACAGTGTTACAGTGATAAGTCACAGTGATAATAACAGTGTCACAGTGATAACAGTGTCAGTGATAAGTGTCACAATGATAACAGTGTCACAGTGATAATAACTCAAGTGATAATAACTCAGTGATAATAAGTGTCACAGTGATAACAGTGTCACAGTGATAAGTGTCAGTGATAACAGTGTCACAGTGATAAGTGTCACAGTGATAACAGTGTCACAGTGATAAGTGTCACAGTGATAACAGTGTTACAGTGATAAGTCACAGTGATAATAACAGTGTCACAGTGATAATGTCACAGTGATAACAATGTCACAGTGATAAGTGTCATAGTGATACCAGTGTCACTGATAATAAGTGTCACAGTGATAACAGTGTCAGTGATAAGTGTCACAGTGATAATAACAGTCACAGTGTTAATAAGTGTCACAGTGATAATAAGTGTCACAGTGATAAGTGTCACAGTGATAATAAGTGTCACAGTGATAATATGTGTCACAGTGATAATAACAGTGTCACAGTGATAACGCAGGGATAGTACCATGGTACAGTTGACTGTGAGTTTCAGTGACGGAAGCACTGTCACAGTAACAGTGCTAATAATGACAGTGAGGCAGCAACGGTGGGGCAGTGATCACGGTGAAACTGTGCTAACGGTAACTAATAGTAGCAACGGTGTAACTGTAATGGCAGCGGTAGCTAACAGGGCAACAGTAGCAACGGTGAAATTGTGATGGCAACGGTAGCCAACAGAGGAGCAGTATCAAACAGGATTCTCGGAAACCTCCCAACAATACCACAAATTAAATCCCCCACCAACCACACTTTAGCCCCAGGCCCCCCCTTATGGGGGGAAGCGCCAAACCCGTAGCGGTAACAACAGTACCTGGGGGGGAGGACTGATCCAATTCCTTAGATCAAGAACCCCTCACTGGCATTAGGAAACCTCTTAAGGGTTATCAAATTGCTTGCCGTTATTATTTCTAAGCGCTAAACCCACGAGGCAGTTGTTTGCAAGGGGTCGAGTTGTAGCTCCTGGCACTGCCTCTTCACACTACAGAAGACGCCACCACACTTGTAGCCTCATGGACACCACCACACTTGTAGCCTCACGGACACCACCACACTTGTAGCCTCACGGACGCCACCACACTTGTAGCCTCACGGACACCACCACACTTGTAGCATCACGGACGCCATCACACTTGTAGCCTCACGGACACCACCACACTTGTAGCCTCACGGACACCACCACACTTGTAGCCTCACGGACACCACCACACTTGTAGCATCACGGACGCCACCACACTTGTAGCCTCACGGACGCCACCACACTTGTAGCCTCACGGACACCACCACACTTGTAGCCTCACGGACACCACCACACTTGTAGCCTCACGGACACCACCACACTTGTAGCATCACGGACGCCACCACACTTGTAGCCTCACGGACGCCACCACACTTGTAGCCTCACGGACACCACCACACTTGTAGCCTCACGGACACCACCACACTTGTAGCCTCACGGACGCCACCACACTTGTAGCCTCACGGACGCCACCACACTTGTAGCCTCACGGACGCCACCACACTTGTAGCCTCACGGACGCCACCCGACCACGACTGCCTCCAACCACAACAGCCTAATGAGTCAGTATAATAAAATTCAGACGCAGGTAACCGCTGGTCAACACTTCCTAACAAGCAAGCGATTGTTGGGTATGGCTAGGATATACACAGTGTTTCAAAACAATGGACCCACTTTCAATGATAGTTGAATTTCAAATCGGATCCATAATTTTGAAACGCCTTGTGTGTTGCGTGTGATTCTTCCACTGTCTTTGCAGATTTGTGTAAGTATATGTAACGAAATGATTTACAGAATTGACACGTTGATGAGAGAAATTTGCAACATTTGCGTATCTCTGTTTGGAAACGCTTGGCCACACAGTGGTTTCTTCAGTCCAATATTTGTCAAGAACAATGAGGGACTGATCGCCTCAAACTCCTCTTATTCCACTTTTTTTCCGCATTGGACTGAAGAAGCCAGTGTGTGTGACGAAACGATTCTAAAGATAGTATGCAACAATACACACACGTGGAGCTTTTAAGTAAGGTCGCCACAACAGTCAAGTAATTCACCAACGCAACGCATGTTATTAATTACAGCCGAATTTTTATTTTAATTTCGTTTCCCACTCATTTAATGATGTAAAAGTGTGTGTGTGTACTCACCTAGTTGTGGTTGCAGGGGTCGAGTCATAGCTCCTGGCCCCGCCTCTTCACTGGCCGCTACTGGGTCACTCTCCCTGCGCCATGAGCTTTATCATACATCTTCTTAAAGCTATGTATGGAACCTGCCTCCACTACATCGCTTCCCAAGCTATTCCACTTCCCAACCACTCTGTGACTGAAGAAATACTTCCTAACATCCCTGTGATTCATCTGAGTCTTCAACTTCCAACTGTGACCCCTTGTTGTTGTGTCCCATCTCTGGAATATCCTGTCTCTGTACACCTTGTCAATTCCTCTCACTATCTTATATGTCGTTATCATGTTTTCCCTATCTCTCCTGTCCTCCAGTGTCGTCAGGTCGATTTCCCTTAACCTCTCCTCGTAGGACAGACCCCTTAGCTCCGGGACTAGTCTTGTTGCAAACCTTTGCACTTTCTCTAGCTTCTTTACGTGCTTGGCTAGATGTGGGTTCCAAACTGGTGCTGCATACTCCAGTATGGGCCTAACGTACACAGTGTACAGGGTCCTGAACGATTCTTTATTAAGATGTCGGAATGCTGTTCTTAGGTTTGCTAGGGGCCCATATGCTGCAGCAGTTATTTGGTTGATGTGCGCCTCAGGAGATGTGCCTGGTGTTATACTCACCCCAAGATCTTTTTCCTTGATTAAGGTTTGTAGTCTCTGGCCTCCTAGACTGTACTCCGTCTGCGGTCTTCTTTGCCCTTCCCCAATCTTCATGACTTTGCACTTGGTGGGGTTGAACTCCAGGAGCCAATTGCTGGACCAGGCTTGCAGCCTGTCCAGATCCCTTTGTAGTTCTGCCTGGTCCTCGTCCGATTGAATTCTTCTCATCAACTTCACATCATTTGCAGAGACACTTTGGAGTCTATTCCTTCCGTCATGTCGTTCACAAATACCAGAAACAGCACCGGTCCCAGGACTGACCCCTGTGGAACCCCACTCGTCACCGGCGCCCACTCTGACACCTCGCCACGTACCATGACTCGCTACTGTCTTCCTGACAGGTATTCCCTGATCCATTGTAGTGTCTTCCCTGTTATCCCTGCCTGGTCCTCCAGCTTCTGCACTAATCTCTTGTGTGGAACTGTGTCAAACGCCTTCTTACAATCCAAGAATATGCAATCTACCCACCCCTCTCTCTCTTGTCTTACTGCTGTCACCCTGTCGTAGAACTCCAGTAGGTTTGTGACACAGGATTTCCCGTCCCTGAACCCGTGTTGGCCGTCGTTGATGATCTCATTGTGTGTGTGTGTGTGTGTGTGTCTGTGTGTGTTACCATTTTGTCCTAGGCACATGTTGATTAGACACTAGGCCTGTTGTATGTGTGTGTGTGTGTGTGTGTGTGTGTGTGTGTGTGTGTGTAAGGAAACACTTCGAAATGTTTCCGCCCAGCCGGGAATTGAACCCGGGCCCTTCGTGTGTGAAGCGAGATCATTAGCCACCAGGCCTTGTGTGTGTGTGTGTGTGTGTGTGTGTGTGTGTGTGTGTGTGTGTGTGTGTGTGTGTGTGTGATACTTCAAGGAACCGGGTTTATCCTCACTTTGTATCGAGCCTGACTGCCTCCCATTATTACCCCCCTCCGCCCGGGTTTAGTGCTCCCTGCCTACCAACCTACTACCTTATTATTATTATATTGATTATTATTTGTTATTTATTATTATTATTATTATTATTATCATTAAGACTGTGACATGTTTGTGGATTTCGTAATCAACAATAATATGAGGGAAAAACATCAACTTGCAGTAGTATATATAACTGGTAAAAACGTTCTCTCTCTCTCTCTCTCTCTCTCTCTCTCTCTCTGTTTCTCTATTTCTCTCCTTCTCTGTTTCTCTATTTCTTCCCCCTCTCTCCCTTCCCCCTCTCTCCCTTCCCCCCTCTCTCCCTCCCCCTCTCTCTCTCTCCCCCCCTCTCTCGTTCTCCCTTCCCCTCTCTCCCTCCCCCTCTTTCTCTCTCTCCCTCCCCTCTCTCTCTCCCTCCCCTCTCTCTCTCTCTCCCTCCCCTCTCTCTCTCTCTCCTCCCCTCTCTCTCTCTCCCTCCCTCTCACAGATATCGGACCGCTAACTAATTAATGGCCAGAATTGAATTTACAATTAGCTGGTCCGGGTAATTAACGCTCTGGTAAGCAGGGATCTTTTTTTTAACCTTCCTACCAGTTTTTCTCTGAACTATTTAAATGTTGGAAGCTCTGTATAACCCGCATGGGCTGTACCAGGGGGGTAACCTTTTTCTGTTATAGAGCCACGTTAAAGTTAGCTGTAATCTAACAAGGCCACGTTAAAGTTAGCTGTAATCTAACAAGGCCACGTTAAAGTTAGCCGTAATCTAACAAGGCCACGTTAAAGTTAGCTGTAATCAAACAAGGCCACGTTAAAGTTAGCCGTAATCTAACAAGGCCGCGTTAAAGTTAGCTGTAATCTAACAAGGCCGCGTTAAAGTTAGCTGTAATCTAACAAGGCCGCGTTAAAGTTAGCTGTAATCTAACAAGGCCGCGTTAAAGTTAGCCGTAATCTAACAAGGCCGCGTTCGAGAGATTTTGCTTAGGTATACTTCAAAATGTCGGTTATTTTCCAAAAAAAATGACTCGTTCAAAAGGCAGCACGTAGTGCCCTAAAAGTCAGCACTTAGTCCCCTAAAAGTCAGCACGTAGTGCCCTAAAAGGCCGCATTTAGTGCCCTAAAAGGCCGCACTTTGTGTCCTAAAAGGCAGCACTTTGTATCCTAAAAAATCTGTTTTTGGTGCCCGGTTCCCTAAAAGGCAGCACGTAGTGCCCTAAAAGGCCGCACTTTGTGTCCTAAAAGGCAGCACTTTGTATCCTAAAAAGGCTGTTTTTGGTGCCCGGTGCCCTAAAAGGCCGAAGGTCTCCCAGCCCTGAGTTATGCAGTCTGGTCTGGGACTAGACCCCAGGAGCGGGGGCCTCCGGAAGTGACCACGGGTAACAGGTACCGCCCTGGTAACCTCCAGGTAAACAATTAAATTCATGCACATCTGGGTATCTATAATTCATAGACGTTTCGCCATCTGTGTCTCGTAGCTGGGTTGGTAGCGCTCTCAGCTCACACTGAGGTCCGGGGTCGATCCCCGGTACGGGTGAAAACGTTAGGACGTGTTTCCTTAAGACACCTGCTGTCTATGTTCACCTAGAAGGTAAATAGGTACCTGGGTGTTAGTGGACTGGCGTGGGTCGCATCCTGGGAACAAAATTGACCTAATTTACCCGAAATGCTCAGCATAACAAGCTGCTTTCTATATAGTAGTATGTCATTGATGGCAGCTATGGTCTGTATAAGTTGTATCATGTCCTTGTAGAAATAAAGATTGCTATTATTATTATTATTATTATTATTATTATCCAGTGGCACTATGAGTGTAATACAGGAACGTAATCTGATGACTGTAGAAACATACAGAAGGCAGTGGAAGACTAGGTAATCAGTCCCGTATCCTGGGTGTAAGTGATAACCTCCCAGGCAGAGAGACTGATAACCTCGTATCCCACAGTCTTCTGTATGTATTTCTAGTCTTCAGATTGTGTCCATGTATTGTACTGATAAAGCCACTGGTGGGCGAAACGTCTATAATTTATCTCGTCGGTATTGTATATCATTGATATACAACTTACGGGTAACCTGGTACCTGTGGTTACCTGTAGGTTACCTGGGGTTACCTGTATGTTACCTGGGATTGCCTGTAGGTTACCTGGAGCACAGTGTCGACCCCCACAAACACAAGTGATGATTACACATATAGGACATTTCCTCAGTGGTGAGGCTTCCACTGAGGTTTCCACTAGTGTCCCTGGTGAGGCTTCCACTGTCAGAGTGACAATAGTGTCCCTGGTGAGGCTTCCACTGTCAGAGTGACAGTAGTGTCCCTGGTGAGGCTTCCACTGTCAGAGTAGTGTCCCTGGTGAGGCTTCCACTGTCAGAGTAGTGTCCCTGGTGAGGCTTCCACTGTCAGAGTGACAGCAGTGTCCCTGGTGAGGCTTCCACTGTCAGAGTAGTGTCCCTGGTGAGGCTTCCACTGTCAGAGTAGTGTCCCTGGTGAGGCTTCCACTGTCAGAGTAGTGTCCCTGGTGAGGCTTCCACTGTCAGAGTAGTGTCCCTGGTGAGGCTTCCACTGTCAGAGTGACAGCAGTGTCCCTGGTGAGGCTTCCACTGTCAGAGTAGTGTCCCTGGTGAGGCTTCCACTGTCAGAGTAGTGTCCCTGGTGAGGCTTCCACTGTCAGAGTGACAGTAGTGTCCCTGGTGAGGCTTCCACTGTCAGAGTGACAATAGTGTCCCTGGTGAGGCTTCCACTGTCAGAGTGACAATAGTGTCCCTGGTGAGGCTTCCACTGTCAGTGACAGTAGTGTCCCTGGGGAAGCTTCCACTGTCAGAGTGACAATAGTGTCCCTGGTGAGGCTTCCACTATCAGAGTGACAGTAGTGTCCCTGGTGAGGCTTCCACTGTCAGAGTAGTGTCCCTGGTGAGGCTTCCTCTCCTTCAGAGTCCTTCAGGATCATGTCACCGGGGCTTGGCGCTGCTCCCCCCATGAACCACTTCCTGTTGTAATTGTATACCCGTGTGTGTGTGAGCGCGCGCTCAGGTATTTGTGGTTGGAGGGGTCGAGTCTCAGCTCCTGGCCCTGCCTCTTAACTTACCAGTGATATAGCCAAGGAAGAGTAGCCAGCAGACCCCCCTGGTTGTCTTTAAGTTGGGAACTGGATAAGTTCCCTAAGTCATTTCCTGAGCAGTCAGTCTGCGGTGCATCTGTTGATCTGTGTGTAGCTGGCACCAACAGCCTGGCCGATCAGGTCATTTGGACGGTAACCCCCCTCGACGCATATATAAGAGAACTTACCAACAGGTTTCTGCTGTGTATAAATGGTTCAGAGAACCGTGATGTATTAGACACATGTACAACACTTGGGTATCTTTATGGCTTCATCAGTCCTATACAAAGAGTGGTGAAGATCAGAAGGAGTTTGAGGTAATCAGTCCCTCAGTCTTGACTGAGGGACTGATTACCTCAAACTCCTTCTGATCTTCACCACTCTTGTATTGGACTGATGAAGCCATAAAGATACCCAAGTGTTATACGTGTTTCTGATTTATCAGATTCTCAACTTGAGGAGCTGAGTGCAAGTACTTCCTGATCATCCAGGTTGTGATGGTCAGGTTGGTGTGCATGTTGCTAGCACCAATAGTTAAGTGGTCCAGCCAGCAAGCAGGAAGTCTGGCGTGAGAGTAGAACCCTGGGACAATGATCCTGACAAATACACACTGCTGCACCCTACTTGACTCTTCCTCCTCCCTCTCATTCTCTCTCCCTTCCTCCCTTTCATTCTCTCTCCCTTCCCTTTCATTCTCTCTCCCTCCCTTTCATTCTCCCTCTTCCTCCCTTTCATTCTCTCTCCCTTCCTCCCTTTCATTCTCTCTCTCTTCCTCCCTTTCATTCTCTCTCCCTTCCTCCCTTTCATTCTCTCTCCCTTCCTCCCTTTCATTCTCCCTTCCTCCCTTTCATTCTCTCTCCCTTCCTCCCTTTCATTCTCTCTCTCTTCCTCCCTTTCATTCTCTCTCCCTTCCTCCCTTTCATTCTCTCTCCCTTCCTCCCTTTCATTCTCTCTCCCTTCCTCCCTTTCATTCTCCCTTCCTCCCTTTCATTCTCTCTCTCTTCCTGCCTTTCATTCTCTCTCTCTTCCTCCCTTTCATTCTCTCTCCCTTCCTCCCTTTCATTCTCCCTCTCTTCTTTCATTCTCCCTCCACCTACATTTTTCACTAACTCCCTCAAGTCACTCCCTGGCCGTCACTCCCGTCACTGCCTGGCCGTCACTCCCGTCACTGCCTGGCCGTCACTCCCGTCACTGCCTGGAGGTCACTCCCGTCACTGCCTGGCCGTCACTCCCGTCACTCCCTGGCCGTCACTGCCGTCACTGCCGTCACTGCCTGGCCGTCACTCCCGTCACTGCCGTGTCCTGTCAGTAGCAAACAACATTACGGGAAATGTATTCAAAATACTAAGTAATTTTCACGGGGAAATATCACTTTTAAGGAAATTTAATTAAAAAGTTTGGTTGTATCTCTCTCTCTCTCTCTCTCTCTCTCTCTCTCTCTCTCTCTCTCTCTCTCTCTCTCTCTCTCTCTCTCTCTCTCTCTCTCTCTTTCAGTGACTATTATCTTCCAGCTACCAGCATCTGTCAGCATATAAGCTAGCCAGAAAGCAAGCCACCATACATAAGATAGCCAGCATATATAGCTAGCCAGCATATAAGCTAGCCACCATATATAGCTAGCCAACAAGCAAGCCACCATATATAAGCCAGCCAGCATATGAGCTAGCAGCCATATATAGATAGCCAACAAGCAAGCCACCATATATAAACCAGCCAGCATATAAGCTAGCCACCATATATAGCTAGCCAACAAGCAAGCCACCATATATAAGCCAGCCAGCATATAAGCTAGCCAGAAAGCAAGCCATAATACATAAGATAGCCAGCAAATAAGCAAGCCACCATATATAAGCCAGCCAGCATATAAGCTAGCTACTATATATAAGCTAGCCAGAAAGCAAGCCACAATACATAAGATATCCAGCATATAAGCTAGCCGCCATATATAGATAGCCAGCAAGCAAGCCACCATATATATAAGCCAGCCAGCATATAAGCTAGC
Organism: Cherax destructor; assembly: GCA_009830355.1. Lineage (NCBI taxonomy): Eukaryota > Metazoa > Arthropoda > Malacostraca > Decapoda > Parastacidae > Cherax > Cherax destructor. The sequence continues at coordinate 50,308 of WNWK01006178.1, read as the reverse complement.
CACCATATATAGCTATCCAGCAAGCAAGCCACCATATATAAGCCAGCCAGCATATAAGCTAGCTACTATATATAATCTAGCCAGAAAGCAAGCCACCATAAGCCAGCCAGCATTTAAGCTAGCCAAAAAGCAAGCCACCATATAAACCAGTCAAGCTGTGAAAGAAGCCTTCTGTTGTATCTCTCTCTCTCTCTCTCTCTCTCTCTCTCTCTTTCAGTGACTATTATCTTCCAGCTACCAGCATCTGTCAGCATATAAGCTAGCCAGAAAGCAAGCCACCATACATAAGATAGCCAGCATATATAGCTAGCCAGCATATAAGCTAGCCACCATATATAGCTAGCCAACAAGAAAGCCACCATATATAAGCCAGCCAGCATATGAGCTAGCAGCCATATATAGATAGCCAACAAGCAAGCCACCATATATAAACCAGCCAGCATATAAGCTAGCCACCATATATAGCTAGCCAACAAGCAAGCCACCATATATAAGCCAGCCAGCATATAAGCTAGCCAGAAAGCAAGCCATAATACATAAGATAGCCAGCAAATAAGCAAGCCACCATATATAAGCCAGCCAGCATATAAGCTAGCTACTATATATAAGCTAGCCAGAAAGCAAGCCACAATACATAAGATATCCAGCATATAAGCTAGCCGCCATATATAGATAGCCAGCAAGCAAGCCACCATATATATAAGCCAGCCAGCATATAAGCTAGCCACCATATATAGCTATCCAGCAAGCAAGCCACCATATATAAGCCAGCCAGCATATAAGCTAGCTACTATATATAATTAGCCAGAAAGCAAGCCACCATAAGCCAGCCAGCATTTAAGCTAGCCAAAAAGCAAGCCACCATATAAACCAGTCAAGCTGTGAAAGAAGCCTTCTGTTTACATACAGGTGAGGGGTAACCAGGTCAGTCTAAATCAGGTGAGGGGTAACCAGGTCAGTCTAAATCAGGTGAGGGGTAACCAGGTCAGTCTAAATCATCAGAGGAAAGCCTTAATACAATTCTCTCATTTTCTCTACACGAGGGCAAAACTGTGTTTCTTATATCTAAAAAAAAAAGAGCATGGGCTAAACCGGCATGGGTGCCACATCTCCGAGCATTAGGATTATGGTGTGGTGTGAAGTATTTTTTGACAGCTGGGAGGGGTGTCGTCAGGAGCTGGAATGTGCACACTCAGCGCACACACCGGGATATGTTTATTTTCGACACGTTTCGCCCCCTACCACCGGAGGCTTTTATCTGTGTAATGCAGAGGACATGGGCTAGGAGCCATTTTTTCAGTCCGTTCTCGTAAGAATGCGGACGTTACCTAGCATGCCTCCTGCTGCCTCCTAGCACACCTCCCGCTGCCTAGCATGCCTCCTGCTGCCTAGTACCTAGCATACCACCCGCTGCCTAGCACACCTGCTGCCTAGCACCTAGCATACCACCCGCTGCCTAGCACCTAGCATGCCTCCTGCTGCCTAATACCTAGCACACCTGCTACCTAGAACACTTGCTGTGCTGCTGTGCCTAGCACCTAGTATTGTGTTGGGGAAGGTAGTGTAGGTGGCGACGTACTGATGTGCTGGGCAAAATGGCCAGTAGCAGCGCTGCAGGCCCGTAGGCCTCCCTCTTTTCGTTCTTGTGCTCGATATAAAGCGGTAATGTCAAACCCGGGGGCGTTGATCCCCTCTCCAGGTAGACCTGGGTGTCTCTTCAGGGTAGGAGCTAACCATACCATGGGGCCCTTGTCGTGTGAGGACCGTCAGGGGAGGGGGTCCCCTGATGCCGTCCACAGAGCGTCATTCTCTGGCCATGAGGGCTGAAAACTCACATTGCGTCCATAGGATGCAGGAGGAGAGAACTAAATTTTCTGTGCGTTTCAGTGTACGTTCTGCGCAACTCTTGATGATTACGTTGGAGAGCCGCCAAGTCCTCCTTCTCCTGCTCAAGAGTTTTCTCCAACTTGTTCAAATCATCCTCCATCCTTCTGTGCTCACTCTCAAGGGAATCTAAATTAAAATCCCTATCAGTGAACCATTGACTTAGATCAGAAACCTCGGTGTTTAGCATGGTATTTTGTTCGTACGTGCGGGACAATTCAGTGGACGCATCGCCTATTTTTATTCTAAAATAGTGTTCCTCGTCCTTTAACTTATCCAGCTTTAAAAATACTTTATCGCCTATAGCTCTTTTATTGTCACGCTCTTCGTATTTTCTGATTTTTTGTTCCCAGCGTCGTTTTTCTTTTAAAAGGTCAAGTAGACCTTCATCAACGCTGACATCTTCTTCATCCCTGGGAGAGGTGTCGACTTCTGTCTCTTGGCTACCGAGGTCGTCGTCCTTTTCCTTTAAAACGTCAAGGAGACCTTTGCCAACGCTGACATCTTCTTCATCCCTGGGAGAGGTGTCGACTTCTGTCTCTTGGCTACCGAGGTCGTCGTCCTTTTCCTTTAAAACGTCAAGGAGACCTTTGCCAACGCTGACATCTTCTTCATCCCTGGGAGAGGTGTCGACTTCGTCTCTTGGCTACCGAGGTCGTCGTCCTTTTCCTTTAAAACGTCAAGGAGACCTTTGCCAACGCTGACATCTTCTTCATCCCTGGGAGAGGTGTCGACTTCTGTCTCTTGGCTACCGAGGTCGTCGTCCTTTTCCTTTAAAACGTCAAGGAGACCTTTGCCAACGCTGACATCTTCTTCATCCCTGGGAGAGGTGTCGACTTCTGTCTCTTGGCTACCGAGGTCGTCGTCCTTTTCCTTTAAAACGTCAAGGAGACCTTTGCCAACGCTGACATCTTCTTCATCCCTGGGAGAGGTGTCGACTTCCGTCTCTTGTCTGTCGAGGTCGCCCACCAGGGAGTTAAACTCTTCACCGCCATCCGGGCTTAGTTCACTAACTTCGGTGTTCCAGCCGCTCAACTCGGAGCCCCACTCACTGTCCCAGCTCCACTCACTGTCCTCGCTCTCCTCGGAGCTCGACCACCAGCTCAAGTCGGAGCTAGACTCATAACTGTAATCGTCCAAGTAAGAATCTTGGAGCTGCTCGTCTTGGGACCAACTCCACTCGCTGTCATCAGAAGAGAGAAGCTCATCGTCTCCCTGGAACCCGTCAGTGTCCTCCACATCTTCCTCCTGGCGGAGGAGGTCGTCAGGGACGTAATCATCGTTGAGGAGGAGTTGGCGCCAGGGGACGCCAGCTGGGAGCTGGTCGACGTCCCTCCTGCTGCTAGACGCCTGGCTGTAGCTTCTCTTCCCCAAACACCACAACACAAACAAACCGATAATAACAAACAAATTATATATTTTCATTTTAAATACTTTTAGTTTTAATTCATATTGTTTAGAACACTCAAACCAGACACGACGAAACAGATGAAACTAGGATGAGGCTGGAGTACTTAGTGGGCACACCAGCAGTGTACTACCACCCAACTGTACATGATAGTTACATGGTTGGAACACCAGCAGTGTACTACCACCCTACTGTACATGACAGTTACATGGTGGGAACACCAGCAGTGTACTACCACCCTACTGTACATGACAGTTACATGGTGGGAACACCAGCAGTGTACTACCACCCTACTGTACATGGCAGTTACATGGTGGGAACACCAGCAGTGTACTACCACCCTACTGTACATGGCAGTTACATGGTGGGAACACCAGCAGTGTACTACCACCCTACTGTACATGACAGTTACATGGTGGGAACACCAGCAGTGTACTACCACCCTACTGTACATGACAGTTACATGGTGGGAACACCAGCAGTGTCTACCACCCACTGTACATGAAGTTACATGGTGGGAACACCAGCAGTGTACTACCACCTACTGTACAGACAGTTACATGGTGGGAACACCAGCAGTGTACTACCACCCTACTGTACATGACAGTTACATGGTGGGAACACCAGCAGTGTACTACCACCCTACTGTACATGACAGTTACATGGTGGGAACACCAGCAGTGTACTACCACCCTACTGTACATGACAGTTACATGGTGGGAACACCAGCAGTGTACTACCACCCTACTGTACATGACAGTTACATGGTGGGAACACCAGCAGTGTACTACCACCCTACTGTACATGACAGTTACATGGTGGGAACACCAGCAGTGTACTACCACCCTACTGTACATGACAGTTACATGGTGGGAACACCAGCAGTGTACTACCACCCTACTGTACATGACAGTTACATGGTGGGAACACCAGCAGTGTACTACCACCCTACTGTACATGACAGTTACATGGTGGGAACACCAGCAGTGTACTACCACCCTACTGTACATGACAGTTACATGGTGGGAACACCAGCAGTGTACTACCACCCTACTGTACATGACAGTTACATGGTGGGAACACCAGCAGTGTGCTACCACCCTACTGTACATGACAGTTACATGGTGGGAACACCAGCAGTGTACTACCACCCTACTGTACATGACAGTTACATGGTGGGAACACCAGCAGTGTGCTACCACCCTACTGTACATGACAGTTACATGGTGGGAACACCAGCAGTGTACTACCACCCTACTGTACATGACAGTTACATGGTGGGAACACCAGCAGTGTACTACCACCCTACTGTACATGACAGTTACATGGTGGGAACACCAGCAGTGTACTACCACCCTACTGTACATGACAGTTACATGGTGGGAACACCAGCAGTGTGCTACCACCCTACTGTACATGATAGTTACATGGTGGGAACACCAGCAGTGTACTACCATCCTACTGTACATGACAGTTACATGGTGGGAACACCAGCAGTGTACTACCACCCTACTGTACATGACAGTTACATGGTGGGAACACCAGCAGTGTACTACCACCCTACTGTACATGACAGTTACATGGTGGGAACACCAGCAGTGTACTACCACCCTACTGTACAGACAGTTACATGGTGGGAACACCAGCAGTGTCTACCACCCTACTGTACATGACAGTTACATGGTGGGAACACCAGCAGTGTGCTACCACCCTACTGTACATGACAGTTACATGGTGGGAACACCAGCAGTGTGCTACCACCCTACTGTACATGACAGTTACATGGTGGGAACACCAGCAGTGTACTACCACCCTACTGTACATGACAGTTACATGGTGGGAACACCAGCAGTGTGCTACCACCCTACTGTACATGACAGTTACATGGTGGGAACACCAGCAGTGTCTACCACCCTACTGTACAGACAGTTACATGGTGGGAACACCAGCAGTGTCTACCACCCTACTGTACATGACAGTTACATGGTGGGAACACCAGCAGTGTACTACCACCCTACTGTACATGACAGTTACATGGTGGGAACACCAGCAGTGTACTACCACCCTACTGTACATGACAGTTACATGGTGGGAACACCAGCAGTGTGCTACCACCCTACTGTACATGACAGTTACATGGTGGGAACACCAGCAGTGTACTACCACCCTACTGTACATGACAGTTACATGGTGGGAACACCAGCAGTGTACTACCACCCTACTGTACATGACAGTTACATGGTGGGAACACCAGCAGTGTACTACCACCCTACTGTACATGACAGTTACATGGTGGGAACACCAGCAGTGTACTACCACCCTACTGTACATGACAGTTACATGGTGGGAACACCAGCAGTGTACTACCACCCTACTGTACATGACAGTTACATGGTGGGAACACCAGCAGTGTCTACCACCCTACTGTACATGACAGTTACATGGTGGAACACCAGCAGTGTACTACCACCCTACTGTACATGACAGTTACATGGTGGGAACACCAGCAGTGTACTACCACCTACTGTACATGACAGTTACATGTGGGAACACCAGCAGTGTCTACCACCCTACTGTACATGACAGTTACATAGTGGGAACACCAGCAGTGTACTACCACCCTACTGTACATGAGTTACATGGTGGGAACACCAGCAGTGTACTACCACCCTACTGTACATGAGTTACATGGTGGGAACACCAGCAGTGTCTACCACCCTACTGTACATGATAGTTACATGGTGGGAACACCAGCAGTGTCTACCACCCTACTGTACATGACAGTTACATGGTGGGAAACCAGCAGTGTCTACCACCCTACTGTACATGATAGTTACATGGTGGGAACACCAGCAGTGTACTACCACCCTACGACATGAGTTACATGGTGGGAACACCAGCAGTGTACTACCACCCTACTGTACATGAGTTACATGGTGGAAACCAGCAGTGTACTACCACCCTACTGTACATGACAGTTACATGGTGGGAACACCAGCAGTGTACTACCACCCTACTGTACATGACAGTTACATGGTGGGAACACCAGCAGTGTACTACCACCTACTGTACATGAGTTACATGGTGGGAACACCAGCAGTGTCTACCCCTACGTACATGACAGTTACATGTGGGAACACCAGCAGTGTACTACCACCCTACTGTACATGAAGTTACATGGTGGGAACACCAGCAGTGTACTACCACCCTACTGTACATGCAGTTAATGGTGGGACACCAGCAGTGTACTACCACCTACTGTACATGCATTACATGGTGGGAACACCAGCAGTGTACTACCACCACTGTACATGACAGTTACATGGTGGGAACACCAGCAGTGTACTACCCCCTACTGTACATGCAGTTAAGTGGAACACCAGCAGTGTACTACCACCTACTGTACATGACAGTTACATAGTGGGAACACCAGCAGTGTACTACCACCCTACTGTACATGAGTTACATGGTGGGAACACCAGCAGTGTACTACCACCCTACTGTACATGAGTTACATGGTGGGAACACCAGCAGTGTACTACCACCCTACTGTACATGATAGTTACATGGTGGGAACACCAGCAGTGTACTACCACCCTACTGTACATGACAGTTACATGGTGGGAACACCAGCAGTGTCTACCACCCTACTGTACATGATAGTTAATGGTGGGAACACCAGCAGTGTGCTACCACCCTACTGACATGCAGTTACATGTGGGAACACCAGCAGTGTCTACCATCCTACTGTACATGATAGTTACATGGTGGGACACCAGCAGTGTACTACACCCTACTGTACATGACAGTTACATGGTGGGAACACCAGCAGTGTCTACCACCTACTGTACATGGCAGTTAATGGTGGGAACACCAGCAGTGTCTACAACCTACTGTACATGACAGTTAATGGTGGAACACCAGCAGTGTACTACCACCCTACTGTACATGCAGTTACATGGTGGGAACACCAGCAGTGTACTACACCCTACTGACATGCAGTTATGGTGGGAAACCAGCAGTGTACTACCACCCTACTGTACATGACAGTTACATGGTGGGAACACCAGCGTGTACTACCACCCTACTGTACATGACAGTTACATGGTGGGAACACCAGCAGTGTACTACCACCCTACTGTACATGACATTACATGGTGGGAACACCAGCAGTGTACTACCACCCTACTGTACATGACAGTTACATGGTGGGAACACCAGCGTGTACTACCACCCTACTGTACATGAAGTTACATGGTGGGAACCAGCAGTGTACTACCACCCTACTGTACATGAGTTACATGGTGGGCACACCAGCGTGTACTACCACCCTACTGTACATGACAGTTACATGGTGGAATACCAGCAGTGTACTACCACCCTACTGTACATGACAGTTACATGGTGGGCACACCAGCAGTGTACTACCACCCTACTGTACATGACAGTTACATGGTGGGAACACCAGCAGTGTACTACCACCCTACTGTACATGAGAGTTACATGGTGGGAATACCAGCAGTGTACTACCACCCTACTGTACACGAGAGTTACATGGTGGGAACACCAGCAGTGTACTACCACCCTACTGTACATGACAGTTACATGGTGGGAACACCAATAGTGTACTACCACACTATTCTACATGATAGTTACATGATGGGAACACCAACAGTGTACTACCACACTATTCTACATGATAGTTACATGGTGGGAACACCAACAGTGTACTACCACACTATTCTACATGATAGTTACAGTGTACTACCACACTATTCTACATGATAGTTACATGGTGGGAACACCAACAGTGTACTACCACACTATTCTACATGATAGTTACATGGTGGGAACACCAACAGTGTACTACCACACTATTCTACATGATAGTTACATGGTGGGAACACCAACAGTGTACTACCACACTATTCTACATGATAGTTACATGGTGGGAACACCAACATTGTACTACCACACTATTCTACATGATAGTTACATGGTGGGAACACCAACAGTGTACTACCACACTATTCTACATGATAGTTACATGGTGGGAACACCAACAGTGTACTACCACACTATTCTACATGATAGTTACATGGTGGGAACACCAACAGTGTAGTACCACACTATTCTACATGATAGTTACATGGTAAAAATATATTCAAATTCACTACAATTCATATAGTATCTTCACAATACACTGCCAGTATCTTCACAATACACTGCCAGTATCTTTACAAGGCACTGCAGTATCTTCACAATACACTGCCAGTATCTTCACAATACACTGCCAGTATCTTTACAAGGCACTGCAGTATCTTCACAATACACTGCCAGTATCTTCACAATACACTGCCAGTATCTTTACAAAGCACTGCAGTATCTTCACAATACACTGCTAGTATCTTCACAATACACTGCCAGTATCTTTACAAGACACTGCAGTATCTTCACAATACACTGCCAGTATCTTTACAAGTCACTGCAGTATCTTCACAATACACTGCCAGTATCTTCACAATACACTGCCAGTATCTTCACAATACACTGCCAGTATCTTCACAATACACTGCCAGTATCTTCACAATACACTGCCAGTATCTTCACAATACACTGCCAGTATCTTCACAATACACTGCAGTATCTTCACAATACACTGCCAGTATCTTTACAAGTCACTGCAGTATCTTCACAATACACTGCAGTATCTTCACAATACACTGCCAGTATCTTCACAATACACTGCCAGTATCTTCACAATACACTGCCAGTATCTTCACAATACACTGCCAGTATCTTCACAATACACTGCCAGTATCTTCACAATACACTGCCAGTATCTTCACAATACACTGCCAGTATCTTCACAATACATTGCCAGTATCTTCACAATACACTGCAGTATCTTCACAATACACTGCCAGTATCTTCACAATAAACTGCCAGTATCTTCACAATACACTGCCAGTATCTTCACAATACACTGCCAGTATCTTCACAATACACTGCCAGTATCTTCACAATACACTGCCAGTATCTTCACAATACATTGCCAGTATCTTCACAATACACTGCAGTATCTTCACAATACACTGCAGTATCTTCACAATACACTGCAGTATCTTCACAATACACTGCAGTATCTTCACAATACACTGCAGTATCTTCACAATACACTGCCAGTATCTTCACAATACACTGCAGTATCTTCACAATACACTGCAGTATCTTCACAATACACTGCAGTATCTTCACAATACACTGCAGTGTCTTCACAATACACTGCCAGTATCTTCACAATACACTGCCAGTATCTTCACAATACACTGCAGTATCTTCACAATACACTGCCAGTATCTTCACAATACACTGCCAGTATCTTCACAAGGCACTGCAGTATCTTCACAATACACTGCAGTATCTTCACAATACACTGCAGTATCTTCACAATACACTGCAGTATCTTCACAATATACTGATCTGTTTGTTACTTGATAACGCTCCACTGTTTGGGCGAAACGTAGTCAACAAAGGATCGCACTATATTGCATTTGTGTCTTACTGTTTTTTCCATTGTGTCGGTATTTTTCACAGTGGAAACTACAGCAGTGTGTGGGAAGACACGTACAGTGCAGGACATTTATAGGCGGCGACGGCGGTGGTAGTATTGTACTAAAATTATGGCGAGATGGGTTGATTGTTCAGTCTATCTTGAGAGACGTAGAATGAGAGGAGGTATTATTGAAGAGTATAAGTGGATGATGGGCGTAAACAAAGGCGATATTAATGAAATATTGAGGGTATCGAATCAGGTAAGAACCACGAATAACGGATTTAAGTTAGTTCAATTTAGATTTAGAAAGGACATGGGTAAGTACTGGACGAGTACTGGACGAGTGGAAGAATCTTGCTAGTAGAGTGGTGGAGACTAGGACGCTGGGTACCTTTATGAAGAGGTAGGATACGTATATGAGTGGGAGGGGCTGGGTTTGATTAGTGTCGTGGGTATGGGAGTAAATTCTGGGGTAGCTCTGGGAAGGGGTAGTTTTGATAAGGACCTGCCTTGTATAGGTCAGTAGGCCTTCAGTGTTCCTCCATTCATATATATATATATATATATATATATATATATATATATATATATATATATATATATATATATATATATATATATACTGTGTGCTCTGCTATAATTATCCTGCTATATGTTAACCTGGGGGAATTGTAGGGGGGTTAAAAATCACCACATTAATGTTGTGAGCATTTACCAATGTTCAGTTTTAATTCACGGCTGAAAAACTCCTGATGGCTGGGATAAAAATATTGCTCACTGTTAATTCCCTGTTGGATTAGCCGTTTTTTATATTTAGTTCGATGGTGTAAAACAGTTGTGTGTTTAGTGTGTATTTTAGGGTTTGTATATTGAACTGTTGTGTGTATGTGTCTGTGTGTGTGTGTATGTGTGTGTGTGTATGTGTGTGTGTGTGTATGTGTGTGTGTGTATGTGTGTGTGTGTGTGTTAGTTACCATTTTGTCCTAGGCACATGTCGATTAGACACTAGGCCTGTTGTATGTGTGTGTGTAAGGAAACACTTCGAAATGTTTCGGCCCCGCCGGGAATTGAACCCGGGCCCTCCGTGTGTGAAGCAAGAGCGCTAGCCACCGTGCCATGTGTGTGTGTGTGTGTTTGTTTGTGTGTGTGTGTGTAAGGAAACACTTCGAAATGTTTCGGCCCCGCCGGGAATTGAACCCGGGCCCTCCGTGTGTGAAGCAAGAGCGCTAGCCACCATGCCATGTGTGTGTGTGTGTTTGTTTGTGTGTGTGTGTGTGTGTTTGTGTGTGTGTGTGTATGTGTGTGTGTGTTTGTGTGTGTGTGTTTGTGTGTGTGTGTGTGTGTGTGTGTGTGTGTGTGTGTGTGTGTGTGTGTGTGTATGTGTGTGTGACAGAGGGACAGAGAATGGATTGAGAGTTGGTTCAGCCCGTGTCATTGTTTGTCAAGTTTCTTGTTTTCTCCCCCTCTTTCTCCAACCCTTCTCTCCCTCCCTTCCTCTCCCTCTCTCTCTTCCTCCCTCTCTCCCTCCCTCCCTCCTATCTATCTATCTCAACTTACTCTCTGGTCAGTCAACATGACATTTCCCGTTATTCCACTCCCGGTACTCCCTCCCTTCCTTCCTCTCTCCCTCCCTCCCTCCCTCCCTCCCTTCCTCCCTCCCTCCCTCCCTCCCTTCCTTCCTCTCTCCCTCCTCTTCCTCTTTTCTTTACACAGTGCTTTATAAGGTTAGGTTAAGGATTCCTAACTTTATTGACAAGCTAAGAGCTGTTACCTACATCATTTAAAAGCCTTTTTATTGTTACGAGACATACAAGTATGGAACAGGAAGGAGTTGGAGCCATCTGTGGGCCAGTAATTTGATCAACTGATGTTATTTCGTTGATATCATAATGTTGTACGAACATGTTCCAGACCCGAGTCATCCTGAGAATAAATGATCTCAGATGCAGTGATGCTCTGGAGAAGGTTACAGTCAGAGTGAAGTTGCTGCTGGCTGCCCGTCTTGTGGTGTAAAGGCTCACTTCTCTCTCTCATACATAACGTCAGTATACCTACGCAATACGCTTCGTTAATTTCTTCCCTCTAGGCCTCTACACAAACTTCATTTTTATTATTCTAAAGTCGGTTACGCATTTAGCGAATGTTGACGCAGTTTAACGTATGGTTACTACGTTAGTTTATATTTACGTAACAACTATATTTACGTCATCTAACATATTTATAATGTAAGAGAGATTAAAGATATAGAGGCAGTTTACATTTGTGTGGGATACCTTTGGTATACCTTTGATGGATTTCCAGAGTTGTTCTACTCTCGGAGCCCGGCCATGGACCAGGCTCATCTAGATGATGGTATCCCTGGAGCACTACAGTGTGGGATGATAGTATACCCTTGAATGCAGGCGCGAGAGATACATCATAATATGCACCTGGAAAATCCTAGAGGGGTTGGTCCTCAATCTACACACAGAAATCACTGCTTAAGAAAGTAAGAATGTCGGCAGACTGTGCAAAATATACCCAATGGGAAGCAGGTGTATAACACAATAAATGTAAGAGGCCAAAGACTTCCCTCACCTCTCAGCACTCGTCAGTACTACTCACTCATCCTACTACCATCCTTCCCTCACCTCTCAGCACTCGTCAGTACTACTCCCTCATCCTACTACCATCCTTCCCTCACCTCTCAGCACTCGTCAGTACTACTCCCTCATCCTACTACCATCCTTCCCTCACCTCTCAGCACTCGTCAGTACTACTCCCTCATCCTACTACCATCCTTCCCTCACCTCTCAGCACTCGTCAGTACTACTCACTCATCCTACTACCATCCTTCCCTCACCTCTCAGCACTCGTCAGTACTACTCACTCATCCTACTACCATCCTTCCCTCACCTCTCAGCACTCGTCAGTACTACTCCCTCATCCTACTACCATCCTTCCCTCACCTCTCAGCACTCGTCAGTACTACTCACTCATCCTACTACCATCCTTCCCTCACCTCTCAGCGCCCGTCAGTACTACTCACTCATCCTACTACCATCCTTCCCTCACCTCTCAGCACTCGTCAGTACTACTCACTCATCCTACTACCATCCTTCCCTCACCTCTCAGCTTCCGTCAGTACTACTCCCTCATCCTACTACCATCCTTCCCTCACCTCTCAGCACTCGTCAGTACTACTCACTCATCCTACTACCATCCTTCCCTCACCTCTCAGCGCCCGTCAGTACTACTTACTCATCCTACTACCATCCTTCCCTCACCTCTCAGCTCCCGTCAGTACTACTCACTCATCCTACTACCATCCTTCCCTCACCTCTCAGCACTCGTCAGTACTACTCACTCATCCTACTACCATCCTTCCCTCACCTCTCAGCTCCCGTCAGTACTACTCACTCATCCTACTACCATCCTTCCCTCACCTCTCAGCTCCCGTCAGTACTACTCACTCATCCTACTACCAGCCTTCCCACACCTCTCAGCACTCGTCAGTACTACTCACTCATCCTACTACCATCCTTCCCTCACCTCTCAGCGCCCGTCAGTACTACTCACTCATCCTACTACCATCCTTCCCTCACCTCTCAGCTCCCGTCAGTACTACTCACTCATCCTACTACCATCCTTCCCTCACCTCTCAGCACTCGTCAGTACTACTCACTCATCCTACTACCATCCTTCCCTCACCTCTCAGCTCCCGTCAGTACTACTCACTCATCCTACTACCATCCTTCCCTCACCTCTCAGCGCCCGTCAGTACTACTCCCTCATCCTACTACCATCCTTCCCTCACCTCTCAGCACTCGTCAGTACTACTCACTCATCCTACTACCATCCTTCCCTCACCTCTCAGCGCCCGTCAGTACTACTCACTCATCCTACTACCATCCTTCCCTCACCTCTCAGCTCCCGTCAGTACTACTCACTCATCCTACTACCATCCTTCCCTCACCTCTCAGCTCCCGTCAGTACTACTCACTCATCCTACTACCATCCTTCCCTCACCTCTCAGCACTCGTCAGTACTACTCACTCATCCTACTACCATCCTTCCCTCACCTCTCAGCTCCCGTCAGTACTACTCACTCATCCTACTACCATCCTTCCCTCACCTCTCAGCGCCCGTCAGTACTACTCCCTCATCCTACTACCATCCTTCCCTCACCTCTCAGCACTCGTCAGTACTACTCACTCATCCTACTACCATCCTTCCCTCACCTCTCAGCGCCCGTCAGTCTACTCACTCATCCTACTACCATCCTTCCCTCACCTCTCAGCGCCCGTCAGTACTACTCACTCATCCTACTACCATCCTTCCCTCACCTCTCAGCGCCCGTCAGTACTACTCACTCATCCTACTACCATCCTTCCTCACCTCTCAGCGCCCGTCAGTACTACTCACTCATCCTACTACCATCCTTTCTCACCTCTCAGCACTCGTCAGTACTACTCACTCATCCTACTACCATCCTTCCTCACCTCTCAGCACTCGTCAGTACTACTCACTCATCCTACTACCATCCTTCCCTCACCTCTCAGCGCCCGTCAGTACTACTCACTCATCCTACTACCATCCTTCCTCACCTCTCAGCTCCGTCAGTACTACTCACTCATCCTACTACCATCCTTCCCTCACCTCTCAGCTCCCGTCAGTACTACTCACTCATCCTACTACCATCCTTCCCTCACCTCTCAGCACTCGTCAGTACTACTCACTCATCCTACTACCATCCTTCCTCACCTCTCAGCACTCGTCAGTACTACTCACTCATCCTACTACCATCCTTCCTCACCTCTCAGCACTCGTCAGTACTACTCACTCATCCTACTACCATCCTTCCTCACCTCTCAGCACTCGTCAGTACTACTCACTCATCCTACTACCATCCTTCCTCACCTCTCAGCTCCCGTCAGTACTACTCACTCATCCTACTACCATCCTTCCTCACCTCTCAGCTCCCGTCAGTACTACTCACTCATCCTACTACCATCCTTCCTCACCTCTCAGCGCCCGTCAGTATTACTCACTCATCCTACTACCATCCTTTCCCCTCACCTCTCAGCACTCGTCAGTACTACTCACTCATCCTACTACCATCCTTCCCTCACCTCTCAGCTCCCGTCAGTACTACTCACTCATCCTACTACCATCCTTCCCTCACCTCTCAGCTCCCGTCAGTACTACTCACTCATCCTACTACCATCCTTCCCTCACCTCTCAGCGCCCGTCAGTACTACTCACTCATCCTACTACCATCCTTCCCTCACCTCTCCGATCTTAAATGAGAGGGGAGTGTGTTGGGAGGCGGTGGTCAGAATGAAGTCTGGTGCTCCCCCTTTTATGTCAACTATTGCATACCTCCCTCTCTTATTGTTTATACACCCTGCTGGCTTCTTCCTTTGTCACCCCCTTCCTCCCTTTCTAGAACCCTTCCTCTTCCACCCCTCAGTGTAACACCATGCTTTACAGTGTAGTGCTGTCTGCCTCAGTGTAACACCATGGTTTACAGTGTAGTGCTGTCTGCCTCAGTGTAACACCATGGTTTACAGTGTAGTACTGTCTACCTAAGTGTAACACCATGGTTTACAGTGTAGTAGTCTACCTCAGTGTAACACCATGGTTTACAGTGTAGTAGTCTACCTCAGTGTAACACCATGGTTTACAGTGTAGTAGTCTGCCTCAGTGTAACACCATGGTTTACAGTGTAGTACTGTCTGCCTCAGTGTAACACCATGGTTTACAGTGTAGTAGTCTGCCTCAGTGTAACACCATGGTTTACAGTGTAGTAGTCTGCTTCAGTGTGACACCATGGTTTACAGTGTAGTAGTCTGCTTCAGTGTAACACCATGGTTTACAGTGTAGTACTGTCTGCCTCAGTGTAACACCATGGTTTACAGTGTAGTAGTCTGCCTCAGTGTAACACCATGGTTTACAGTGTAGTAGTCTGCTTCAGTGTAACACCATGGTTTACAGTGTAGTACTGTCTGCCTCAGTGTAACACCATGGTTTACAGTGTAGTAGTCTACCTCAGTGTAACACCATGGTTTACAGTGTAGTAGTCTGCCTCAGTGTAACACCATGGTTTACAGTGTAGTAGTCTTCCTCAGTGTAACACCATGGTTTACAGTGTAGTAGTCTACATCAGTGTAACACCATGGTTTACAGTGTAGTAGTCTGCCTCAGTATAACACCATGGTTTACAGTGTAGTACTGTCTGCCTCAGTGTAACACCATGGTTTACAGTGTAGTAGTCTTCCTCAGTGTAACACCATGGTTTACAGTGTAGTAGTCTTCCTCAGTGTAACACCATGGTTTAAAGTGTAGTAGTCTGCCTCAGTGTAACACCATGGTTTACAGTGTAGTAGTCTTCCTCAGTGTAACACCATGGTTTACAGTGTAGTAGTCTGCCTCAGTGTAACACCAGGGCCACGCTCTCACACGCTGTAACATGTCTATGGTGGAAGTTAATGTAGAGAAACATCGTGTGTAGGAAATGGAGAGTGTAAGAGGCTGTTTGAGTTATAACTTGTGAGATGGTATACTGGAGGTGTAGGAGAGGGAGTCAGTGTTGGAGAGTGTCAGTGTTGTTGAGGGAGAACCAGTGTTGACACGAGGGGTGTCAGTGTTGACACAAGGTTGTCGTAGATCAGTCCAATGACCTGGATGAAGGACTCACGGAGGCAGACTTCATACACAGCTCTAAGAATAGGCTCGACAGAACACACGAGGATAGGAGGAACTAAAACACAAAAGGAATTTGGCGTCACCACGCAACTTTTTACTCTGAGAAAACTTTCTTTCCACCTGTTGCTACTCTTGCAGTGTTGCTACTCTTGCAGTATTGCGTAGCTCCTGATGACGCACGGAGATGTCTGAAAGATCTTGAGCTGAAGATTGCCATCCCCCTTGGCTTGTCTTGAACGAATTGGTATAAAGTGGCGGGTTTGGCAGGGCTGGCTGGCTAGTTGGTTGGGTAGTTGACTGGCTCACTGACTGGTTGACTGGCTGGCTAGTTGGCTAGCTGGCTGGCTGGTTCGCTGGCTGGCTGGCTGGCTGGCTGGCTGGCTGGCTGGCTGGCTGGCTGGCTGGGTTTACTGTCCTCACTGCAGCCGTATGTTGTGGCTGCATCATTTCCTGAATGGACTCCTGGCAATATTACTAACTGTTTCCCGGAAGAGGAAGTATATGTGTGTCTGTCTGTGTCTGTTCGTGTATTTGCGGGGGTCGAGACCTGGCCCCGTCTTCTAGACTACTTTTATTGTCATCGGTGATTTCTGGCCTCCTGGGCCTTGTGATATCTACTCTTGAAGCTGTGTATTGAGTTTGCCTCCACCACTGCCTCGTCCAAGTCATTCCACTCTTCAACCACTCATCTGTGTTTAATTTCCACCTGTGTTCCGCCTGTGGTCCTCTTAACTCCACCTGTGGTCCACTTAACTCCACCTGTGGTCCTCTTAATTCCCACCTTTTAACTCGCCACTCTCCGGATACACTCGCTCTTAGCGTCGTGGGTCTTGTCGTACCTGCTCCCGACCACTCTGAGATTGAAGAAATACCTCCTGACATCCTGGTGGCTCATCTGTGACTTGTAACTTCCGGACTTCCAGCTTATCGCCTCTCAAACAGCCTATCCCTGCCTCTCTTATCAATTCCCTGGGCAGTGTTCCTCCAGGGCAGTGTTCCCCCAGGGCAGTGTTCCCCCAGGGCAGTGTTCCCCCAGGGCAGTGTTCCCCCAGGGCAGTGTTCCCCTAGGGTATATTTGTATGTTATCATATCTCCCATGATTTTTTGGTCCTCCAGTGTCGTTAGATCCAATTCCTTTAGCGTCTTCTCGTAGTTGATGACTCTTAGCTCAGGAATAAGCCTGGTTGCATACTTTTCAACATGTTTTTTCAGGTGTGGGTTCCATACTGGTGCTGTGTACTCCAAGACAGATCTGACCTATGTTGTACAAAGAGCCGTGAATGACTGTTGAGTTTCCTGAAGGATCACACTGGCTGCGGAGATTATCCGGTGTGTGTTGTGAGGGGTGTTGTGTGTGTACTCACCTATATATTGTTGCAGGGATCGATTCACAGCTCCTGGCTTCGCCTCTTCGCTTGTTACTACTAGGTCACTCTTCCTGCTCCATGAACTTTATTATACCTGTTCTTAAAACTATGTATGAATCCTGCGTCCACTACATCACTACCCAGACTATTCCACTTCCTGACAACTCTGGGACTGAAGAAATACTTCCTAACATGTGTGTGGGGGTGGGGGGTGAGCGTGTACACTCTGGGCATGGTGTGTGTACATCATGACCGTCATTGTTGTGGTCGCCGCTATAATTACGCCAGGTAGCGAGCTTAATTAATGTGTCGAGAGAGGGGGGGGAAACAGGTGACACACCCAACACACAAGTTAGAGAAGAAACTTGATGTTTCGCTCAGTGAGTTGTTCCCTTGCCTCGGATTAAACCTGATTGCCTTCCAGTGTATTGTGTCTCATTTAGCAAATTCGAGTCTGTGTGACAGTCAGTGTATTGTGTCTGTGTCAGTCAGTGTACTTTGTCTGTGTCACAGTGTATTGTGTCTGTGTCACAGTCAGTGTATTGTGTCTGTGTCAGTCAGTGTACTGTGTCTGTGTCACAGTGTATTGTGTCTGTGTCACAGTCAGTGTATTGTGTCTGTGTTACAGTCAGTGTATTGTGTCTGTGTCACAGTCAGTGTACTGTGTCTGTGTCACAGTGTATTGTGTCTGTGTCACAATCAGTGTATTGTGTCTGTGTTACAGTCAGTGTATTGTGTCTGTGTCACAGTCAGTGTACTGTGTCTGTGTCACAGTCAGTGTATTGTGTCTGTGTCACAGTCAGTGTACTGTGTCTGTGCCACAGTGTATGTCTCATGCTCCCCATTTCTGTGTTGACAGGCGGGTCTGCCCTGGCTGGTAATGTTGGGATGGTGTGTCACAGTCAGTGTACTGTGTCTGTGCCACAGTGTATTGTGTCTCATGCTCCCCATTTCTGTGTTGACAGGCGGGTCTGCCCTG
The DNA here is from genome assembly GCA_009830355.1 of Cherax destructor. Lineage (NCBI taxonomy): Eukaryota > Metazoa > Arthropoda > Malacostraca > Decapoda > Parastacidae > Cherax > Cherax destructor. The sequence goes on along the minus strand of WNWK01006178.1, from coordinate 31,427 downwards.
GCTGGTAATGTTGGGATGGTGTGTCACAGTCAGTGTACTGTGTCTGTGCCACAGTGTATTGTGTCTCATGCTCCCCATTTCTGTGTTGACAGGCGGGTCTGCCCTGGCTGGTAATGTTGGGATGGTGTGTCACAGTCAGTGTACTGTGTCTGTGCCACAGTGTATTGTGTCTCATGCTCCCCATTTCTGTGTTGACAGGCGGGTCTGCCCTGGCTGGTAATGTTGGGATGAGGGATTCTCGCCTCCCGCTGACTCTGGTAAGTACCATTATTTTAATGCAATTTATTTCTCACAATTTTGAGGGGATGCGAGGTTTCGTCTTTCGTGGGGGGGGGGATGTGCTTGCAGGAAAACCTCAATGCTATCCTCCAGTACTCTCTAACATGTGATACAACACTGTGTATCCTCCAGTGAAAAGTAGGGGCGCCACTGGTACACTAAGAGAAAACACAGTAAGTGTCAGGGGCCCAAGACTGTTCAACAGCCTCCCACCAGCCATAAGGGGAATTACCAATAGACCCCTGGTTGTCTTCAAGAGGGAGCTGGACGGATTCCTAAAGTCAGTACTGGATCATCCGGGCTGTGGTTCCTACGTTGGACTACGTGCGGCCAGCAGTAACAGCCTGGTTGATCAGGTCCTGATCTACCACGAGGCCTGGTCATAGACCGGGCCGCGGGGGCGTTGACCCCCGGAACACCCTCCAGGTAGCCCCGAATACATTTACACTGTGCATATGTGTGTGTTTATGTAGAACAAGAGAGCACAACACCGTCTACCTGGAGGGTATTCCGGGGGTCAGAGCCTGATCAACCAGGCTGTTACTGCTGGCCGCACGCAGTCCAATGTACGAACCACAGCCCGGGTGATCTGGCACTGACTTTAGGTATCTATCCAGCTCCCTCTTGAAGACAACCAGGGGTCTACTGGTAATTCCCCTTATGGCTGGTGGGAGACTGTTGAACAGTCTTGGGTGTTCCCCCTCCCCCGTCACTGGAACAATATTACCGTGACTGGAACAATAATACCGTGACTGGAACAATACACAAATAACTGCAGATAGGAGAGAGGAGCGTATGAGGACGTTTCGGACCGTCTTGGGCCACTCTAAGACACGAAGGTGAGGGGGACAGTAAATATAGGAGAGGGACGTGTGTTAGTTTGTCTTGTCAATGGTTCAGTTCAGATTGAAACTCTCCAGAAGCTTCACTCTCTGCTTTGTGCGGGTTATTTGTGCATTTATATAGATTTAAGCTTTAATAAACCATACCACGGGTGGGGTTCGAACCCGCGATCAGAGAGTCGTAAAACCCGTGGTTTGGTTTGTTTGCAACCGTGTTATTACGATTTCGTGAGTCATGTTGATTACGCTTTAAGTTGCGCTCTGTAATGATGCTCCGGTGAATTTCATTGAGCCTGTGTCTGCAAGATGTCGCCCTGAGAGATGCGCATCCCCCACGCAATAGTAACTCCAGTTCTCCTGGAAGGAAACTTGATAAACTGAATAAAAACACATGTGCATCATCTGAGGTGTCTTTATTGTAGACGTTTCGCCCTCCAGTGCCTTTATCAGTACAAATTCAAGGACATATTTGCAAGACAGTAGAACTGTATACAGAAAATGAGGTAATCAGTCCCTCAGCCTTGGGGCCAGGAGCTGTGAATCGACCCCTGCAACCACCTCTTCACTGGTCGCTACTAGGTACACTCTCCCTGCTCCATGAGTTTTATCATACCTCTTCTTGAAGCTATGTATGGATCCTGCCTCCACTACATCACTCTCCAGGTTCCACTTCCTGGCAACGTGGGTTTTTAAACCATACAGTATCTGCACTCCACTGAAAACATAAACTATACAGTATCTGCACTCCACTGAAAACATAAACCATACAGTATCTGCACTCCACTGAAAACCGGGAATAATGTGGATTGAAGAGTCCACCTTGCTAGAGGCTACACTGTAGGCCACACTGCAGGGTACACTAGAGGCCACACTGCAGGGTACACTAGAGGCCACACTGCAGGGTACACTAGAGGCCACACTGCAGGGTACACTAGAGGTTACACTGCAGGGTACACTAGAGGCCACACTGCAGGGTACACTAGAGGCCACACTGCAGGGTACACTAGAGGCCACACTGCAGGGTACACTAGAGGCCACACTGCAGGGTACACTAGAGGTCACACTGCAGGGTACACTAGAGGCCACACTGCAGGGTACACTAGAGGTCACACTGCAGGGTACACTAGAGGTCACACTGCAGGGTACACTAGAGGTCACACTAGAGGTCACACTGCAGGGTACACTAGAGGCCACACTGCAGGCTACACTAGAGGTCACACTGCAGGGTACACTAGAGGTCACACTGCAGGGTACACTAGAGGTCACACTGCAGGGTACATTAGAGGTCACACTGCAGGGTACACTAGAGGTCACACTGCAGGGTACACTAGAGGTCACACTGCAGGGTACACTAGAGGTCACACTGCAGGGTACACTAGAGGTCACACTGCAGGGTACACTAGAGGTCACACTGCAGGGTACACTAGAGGTCACACTGCAGGGTACACTAGAGGTCACACTGCAGGCTACACTAGAGGCCACACTGCAGGGTACACTAGAGGTCACACTGCAGGGTACACTAGAGGCCACACTGCAGGCTACACTAGAGGCCACACTGCAGGCTACACTAGAGGCCACACTGCAGGGTACACTAGAGGTCACACTGCAGGGTACACTAGAGGCCACACTGCAGGCTACACTAGAGGTCACACTGCAGGGTACACTAGAGGTCACACTGCAGGGTACACTAGAGGTCACACTGCAGGGTACACTAGAGGTCACACTGCAGGGTACACTAGAGGTCACACTGCAGGGTACACTAGAGGTCACACTGCAGGGTACACTAGAGGTCACACTGCAGGCTACACTAGAGGCCACACTGCAGGCCACACTGCAGGCTACACCAGAGGCCACACTGCAAGGTACACTAGAGGTCACACTGCAGGGTACACTAGAGGCCACACTGCAGGCTACACTAGAGGCCACACTGCAGGCCACACTGCAGGCTACACCAGAGGCCACACTGCAAGGTACACTAGAGGTCACACTGCAGGGTACACTAGAGGCCACACTGCAGGGTACACTAGAGGTCACACTGCAGGGTACACTAGAGGCCACACTGCAGGCTACACTAGAGGCCACACTGCAGGCCACACTGCAGGCTACACCAGAGGCCACACTGCAAGGTACACTAGAGGTCACACTGCAGGGTACACTAGAGGTCACACTGCAGGGTACACTAGAGGCCACACTGCAGGCTACACTAGAGGCCACACTGTAGGCCACACTGCTGGCCACTGCTCCCTCCCTCGTCAAGAGCAACATGTGTGTGTTCCTCACATTATCATGTTTACATCCCCATTTCCCAGGAACTCTCACCCCTCTCGCTCACCCATACCGCCTTCCTTCCTCTCCAGGTTACCTCCCTGCCACCTAGGTTCTCTTCCTCCCCTCTAGGTTCCCTCCCTGCCACCTAGGTTCCCTTCCTCCCCTCTAGGTTCCCTCCCTGCCACCTAGGTTCTCTTCCTCCCCTCTAGGTTCCCTCCCTGCCACCTAGGTTAGGTAGAGGGGGTGGAATAACATCAACATAGTGCGTGACCTTGACGAAGACTTTCATGTTTTAATTACGACTTACCTTGCCCTTCCTTACCTGTGGTGACCTCTCTCTCTCTCTCTCTTTTTCTCTCTCTCTCTCTCTCGATACTTACATTTATCTCTATCTCGTGTTTTCTCTATTTTTCCCTCCATGTCTCTCTGTCAGTCACTGTCCCCCATCTCTTTCTCTCTCTCTCTCTCACTTTTCTCTTCATCCCTCCTTTTCCTGCCTCCTTCACGTTGCTTTCTCAATGTTGGCAGCAGTTCCGGTTCTGAACTGAGGTTCTACGCGACTTCAAAAGTGTCGTCATTGGCTTGACACTTTGTTTTGTGGGTTCCAGTTCTACTCTGTTTCGCTTTTTATTTACCTTATTACTCTTTAATTCCTTTATTTTTTTAATGAACATCATAGTGTTGTCAGTGGCCCACTGACAACACTATGACCCAGTTTGAAGGTTCTCTGTGTTCTCACTTGGTATCAGTGGTGGCAGGGCAAGTAGCAGTGATGGCAGGTGAGGTATCAGTGGTGGCAGGGCAAGTAGCAGTGATGGCAGGTGAGGTATCAGTGGTGGCAGGGCAAGTAGGAACAATGTCGTTCAGATATAACTGGTGGTAGCAACTTTGACAGTGTAGTATTTGTGACTGGAGGATGTGAGGTGTGGAGGAGAGAAGAGGGGGGGGGTTAATAATGGAGGGGAGATGGAGGTGTATTCAACATTCACTAAACCCATTTGAGATCATTAGACATTGGAACACCACCTTCCTTCCCTCCCTCCCGTCTTCCATCTAGTGTTCTATACCCCTCCTCTCCCCTCCGTGGAGGAGAGGTCAATATCTGGTTACCAAGGTGATGACCGTGTCCACCTCCAGGACAACACTGGTATATCCGCCCTCTGTCCTCTCTGGGTGTGGTTTCAGAGGTGGTGGGGTGTAGGTGGTGTGTGTAGGTATGGAGTGTTACAGGAGACTTGTCCTCCAGGGTTGGTCTTAGGTGTAGGGAGGTGTAGGTGGGAGGAAGTCAGTGCGTGGGAGAGGGCTGGTAAGTACTGGTAGCTGTACATGTGTGTGTACATGTGGTTGTCCCACTTTACACCTGGAATAAGACACACATGTGCAACACCTGGCTATCTTTATTAGCGAAACGTTACACCTGCACAGCAGGCTTCTTCAGTCGAGTATACTTGGAGAGGGTTTCGGGGGGTCGACGCCCCCGCGGCAGCACAGGCGAGTGTAACACTAGAGAGAGTGAGGTGTTGCGATCACCATAATGTGTAGTTATCTCTCTCTCTCTCTCTCTCTCTCTCTCTCTCTCTCTCTCTCTCTCTCTCTCCTCTTTAATTCTTACCCATTGTTTCTTCTCTATCGTTATTTGTGGCTTCTGTATTGTTATTTATTATTCCTTATCGTTACTTGATGCTCCTTATCGTTACTTGTGTATTAGTGGGTTGTGTATAGTATGTTGTGTATTAATGGGTTGTGTAAAGTATGTTGTGTATTAGTGGTTTCTTTTCCATTTCCTGCAGACGTTTTATGAGCCTGGCATCTGGCCGGGCTCCGGGAGTAGACTCTCGAAAGTCATCAGAGGTATATGAGCTTCATGGTGGTTCTGCGTACTCTAAGTTAGAACATAAGGGGAACACTGCAGCAGGCCTACTGGCCCATACTAGGCACGACCTATTTTCATGGCAGCCGTTGTGTGTAGACTCCTGGTCCATCCGTTTATCTGTTGCAGCGGTCTCTGGCCTCTCAGGGTTGGATTATGTGTGTTCTTCAGGTGTTTACTTTGTGCGCAGCACTGTCTTTGTCTGGTGGGGTCCAGATACCAGTCAAGAGACCGGAATAGTCCTCGTTGTCGTTCCTGTCAATGAGGTGCCCTGGCTCCCGCGTGTGTTGCACACCTGACGCGTGTGTTGCATCACCTGACACGTGTGGTCACACATGTAATGTCTACGTGGCTGCCAGACACGTGTTATGTCTGGCTCTCTTGTTCTTGTTATTGTCTTTGTTCCTCACGGATATTCACCCGACACTTTGCTCGGTGATGTCAAAATCCCTCACTCACCTTCCTCCATCCCTCCCTCCCTCATTCACTCAACTTCCTCCCTCCCTCCCACCCTCCCTCACTCACCTTACTCCCTCCCTCACCACCTTTCTCCTTCTCCCTTTTCCTAATCTTTCCTCTTTTTTTTCCTCCCTTTTCTTTCCCTCCTCCCCTCTCCAACTACCTCCTTGCTCCCCTGGCTCAGTGGTCACATGAACCACGTTCCTCAGTGGTCACATGGACCACATCAGTGGTCACAAGGACCACATCAGTGGTCACAAGGACCACATCAGTGGTCACATGGACCACATCAGTGGTCACAAGGACCACATCAGTGGTCACAAGGACCACATCAGTGGTCACAAGGACCACATCAGTGGTCACAAGGACCACATCAGTGGTCACAAGGACCACATCAGTGGTCAAGAATATTTTATACATCTCTCAGCCTCCACCATCTCCTCCCCCAGTTCCTCCATTCACATCCTCCCCTCCATTTTACTCCATCTTAGCCCCTCCCCCCCCCCCCCCCACAAGTTAAGCAACTTCCTCCTCATTGCACTTATATAATCTGACGTTGCAACATTGCAAGCGTAAACAGCGTTTTCTCACCTCAGTGATCACTTACCTTGATTATCTTGCACCTTGATTATCTTGCACCTTGATTATCATGCACCTTGATTATCTTGCACCTTGATTATCATGCACCTTGATTATCATGCACCTTGATTATCTTGCACCTTGATTATCATGCACCTCTGACTGGTTGTAGACTGAGCCGTGGTAAACAGACAGGTACTGTAGACTCTGACTGGCTGTAGACTGGGCCCTGGTAAACAGACAGGTACTGTAGACTGATTGGCTGTAGACTGAGCCCTGGTAAACAGACAGGTACTGTAGACTGACTGGCTGTAGACTGAGCCCTGGTAAACAGACAGGTACTGTAGACTCTGACTGGCTGTAGACTGAGCCCTGGTAAACAGACAGGTGCTGTAAACTCTGACTGTAGACTGGGCCCTGATAAACAGACAGGTACTGTAGACTCTGACTGGCTGTAGACTGGGCCCTGTAAACATACAGGTACTGTAGACTCTGACTGGCTGTAGACTGGGCCCTGGTAAACAGACAGGTACTGTAGACTTTGACTGGCTGTAGACTGGGCCCTGGTAAACAAACAGGTACTGTAGACTCTAACTAGCTGTAGACTGAGCCCTGGTAAACAGACAGGCACTGTATACTCTGGCTGTAGACTGAGCCCTGGTAAACAAACAGGTACTGTAGACTCTGACTGGCTGTAGACTGGGCCCTGGTAAACAGACAGGTACTGTAGACTTTGACTGGCTGTAGACTGGGCCCTGGTAAACAAACAGGTACTGTAGACTCTAACTAGCTGTAGACAGCCCTGGTAAACAGACAGGCACTGTATACTCTGGCTGTAGACTGGGCCCTGGTAAACAAACAGGTACTGTAGACTCTGACTGGCTGTAGACTGGGCCCTGGTAAACAAACAGGTACTGTAGACTCTGACTGGCTGTAGACTGAGCCCTGGTAAACAGACAAGTACTGTAGACTCTGGCTGTAGACTGGGCCCTGGTAAACAGACAGGTACTGTAGACTCTGACTGGCTGTAGACTGGGCCCTGGTAAACAGACAGGTACTGTAGACTCTGACTGGCTGTAGACTGAGCCCTGATAAACAGACAGGTACTGTAGACTCTGACTGGCTGTAGACTGGGCCCTGGTAAACAGACAGGTACTGTAGACTCTGACTGGCTGTAGACTGAGCCCTGATAAACAGACAGGTACTGTAGACTGAATGGCTGTAGACTGGGCCCTGGTAAACAGACAGGTACTGTAGACTCTGGCTGTAGACTCGGCCCTGATAAACAGACAGGTACTGTAGACTCTGGCTGTAGACTGAGCCCTGGTAAACAGACAGGCACTGTATACTCTGGCTGTAGACTGGGCCCTGGTAAACAAACAGGTACTGTAGACTCTGACTGGCTGTAGACTGGGCCCTGGTAAACAAACAGGTACTGTAGACTCTGACTGGCTGTAGACTGAGCCCTGGTAAACAGACAAGTACTGTAGACTCTGGCTGTAGACTGGGCCCTGGTAAACAGACAGGTACTGTAGACTCTGACTGGCTGTAGACTGGGCCCTGGTAAACAGACAGGTACTGTAGACTCTGACTGGCTGTAGACTGAGCCCTGATAAACAGACAGGTACTGTAGACTCTGACTGGCTGTAGACTGGGCCCTGGTAAACAGACAGGTACTGTAGACTCTGACTGGCTGTAGACTGAGCCCTGATAAACAGACAGGTACTGTAGACTGACTGGCTGTAGACTGGGCCCTGGTAAACAGACAGGTACTGTAAACTCTGACTGGCTGTAGACTGGGCCCTGGTAAACAGACAGGTACTGTAGACTCTGGCTGTAGACTCGGCCCTGATAAACAGACAGGTACTGTAGACTCTGACTGGCTGTAGACTGGGCTCTGATAAACAGACAGGTACTGTAGACTCTGACTGGCTGTAGACTGGGCTCTGATAAACAGACAGGTACTGTAGACTCTGACTGGCTGTAGACTGAGCCCTGATAAACAGACAGGTACTGTAGACTCTGACTGGCTGTAGACTGAGCCCTGATAAACAGACAGGTACTGTAGACTCTGACTGGCTGTAGACTGAGCCCTGATAAACAGACAGGTACTGTAGACTGACTGGCTGTAGACTGGGCCCTGGTAAACAGACAGGTACTGTAAACTCTGACTGGCTGTAGACTGGGCCCTTGTAAACAGACAGGTACTGTAGACTCTGGCTGTAGACTCGGCCCTGATAAACAGACAGGTACTGTAGACTCTGACTGGCTGTAGACTGGGCCCTGATAAACAGACAGGTACTGTAGACTGACTGGCTGTAGACTGAGCCCTGGTAAACAGACAGGTACTGTAGACTCTGACTGGCTGTAGACTGAGCCCTGGTAAACAGACAGGTACTGTAGACTCTGACTGGCTGTATACTGGGCCCTGATAAACAGACAAAACTCCACTACTGCTGGCTCTGAATGGCATACACGGGGTTATGGTGCATAATTCAGTGTCTTAAAGGAGTTTAGTGGTGCTGAGGCGTCCCCAGGAATGTGGTTGTATCTTGTGACACCGACCTGTGTGTGTGTGTGTGTGTGTGTGTGTGTGTGTGTGTGTGTGTGTGTGTGTGTGTGCAAGCAAGGCTGAGTGAAAGTCCTGAGTGTGTAGTGTTGTGTTGTCTTGTTTTGACACTCAGATATACTGACACTACGCTCAGGTACACTGACACTACACTCACTACAGTGTTGTTGTTATAGTGACACTCGGGTACACTGACACTCACTACACTGTTCTGGATGTATGTGTTGGAATTGATTGGTAAATGCGTACATGAATGTGATGCTCTTGAGTCGTATATGTGTGTGTGTGTGTGTTTACTCACCTAGTTGTGGTTGCAGGGGTCGAGACATAGCTCCTGGCCCCAAAACACACACACACACACACACACATCTGTGTGTGTGGAGTGTATACGGACGTGTATGCAGGATGAGTACGTGAGACTATGAGAGGTTCAAAGTTCACAGCCAGTGTTTAATGTGTATACTGTTTGTACCTTCCCAGGGGTTCACACACACACACACACACACACACACACACACATCTCTTATTTGTATTAATCCTTCATCTCCTTCCCCTGACAAATCCTCACCACCTCCAGCAATCTCTTAGCCAGTAATCTCCCATGTGTTCCACCCCCTATCACTTCCTACCCACCAAGGACTCCACCCATGAGCAACTCCCACTGCGTAAATGTCTCTGACCTCTCCCATGTTATGCAGGCTTCTGCATTGTTGTAAGGCGTGGGTATTGCGCCTCCCACACCTCCCACTCCTCCCTCCCTATATCACTTAGACGAAGATGGTGTCAGGGCAACTGTACAACAGTGAAGAGAATCAAAGAGTACTGCAGAAATGAGTGAGGTATAAACAGCAAGAGTGAAGGATTTAAAGAAATGGTAATGAGACATCATAGCGCTCAGAGAGACAGCTTGCTGGCGGGGTAATAGCAAGTGTGATATTCCCAAGGGTATGTCTAATAGTGAGGAAAGACAAGGAAAACAGAAATAAAAGTGGCATCACTTATGTTGTAGTGAGGAACCTCAACACTTAAGAAGGTAGAGGCTACTTAACACAGTTAAAAGTGTGGTAAGTTTAGTAGTGAGGGACACTGAGCACCTGGAGGACAAGGATACAGTGTCAGACATACCTTTGACGAGTTTCGTGAGTCTTACTACTCTAGGAGCCCGGCCATGGGCCAGGCTAGTCTGTTGCTAGCTTGGTCAACCAGGCTGTTGCTGCTGTTGGAGGCCCGCTGCCCCACATATCCACCACAGCCTGGTTGATCTACACTTGTTCCACACATACACATAAAGCTTCTGACAACGTTTTGTCAGGACTTGACAAAGCTCCTGGAGATCGAAACGTTGCCACATTAGCTGCATTTATGTCCATTTACTTAAGAATTGTCGGTAATTCTACCAACATTATCACAGTATACATCACAGACACTCACGAAATTGCGATACCACGATGTGGGTGGGACTTGAACCCGAGGCAAGTTGGTATGGAAACATACCTAGTGGGATGAATCTTGTTAGAGCCAAGTCACCTCAGGAAGTTAGTTAGCATCTAGCCACAGGTCCCAAGACCCACACAGCACGAGCATGGCTACCACATTATAACATGTGCAACACCTGGGTGTCTTTATTGTTGGATAAGACACATGTACAACACCTGGGTGTCTATTATTGAATAAGACACAACACCTGGTGACACACGTAGCCTGCAGCACACGCTTCTTCAGGTGAATGTGCTTGTTGAAGGTGACTGCCATCACTGCTGTGAGAGGCGGTGAACCTGCGACATGAGTCGAGTCCTGCCATAAAATGATGTAAAACATGTTGTAACTTATTTAGCTCTCAGAACTTTGTGGTACAGTCCCTGGACCCGTTATGTGTCTCTGTGATGTTGTGGTACAGTCCCTGGACCCGTTATGTGCCTCTGTGATGTTGTGGTACAGTCCCTGGACCCGTTATGTGCCTCTGTGATGTTGAGGTACAGTCCCTGGACCCGTTATGTGCCTCTGTGATGTTGAGGTACAGTCCCTGGACCCGTTATGTGCCTGTGATGTTGAGGTACAGTCCCAGGACCCGTTATGTGCCTCTTGTGATGTTATGGTACAGTCCCTGGACCCGTTATGTGCCTCTGTGATGTTGAGGTACAGTCCCTGGACCCGTTATGTGCCTCTGTGATGTTGAGGTACAGTCCCTGGACCCATTATGTTCCTCTGTAATCTTTGGAGTACCGCCCACACCATGGGTATGGGGTGCATAATAAATATATTAAACTAACTGGCTCTTAATGATTGGAATATAGGGGGGAAATTCAATATGGTCAGCCATGTTGGTGTGAAGGATCATGGGGGGGGGGACTTAATAAAGAAGACTGGACACCACCAACACAATTTCAACTCTATATATGCTTAACAATTCGCAAACTGGCGAAATTATTTACAAACATTATCGCTGAGTACGCAGCAGGAGTCGAACCTGCACAGTACACAGTACTGGCTGTGTGGATAAAGTACTGTGTACTCTGATCTTTGATGTCGCGTGTGCAGGTTCGAGTCCTGCTGTGGACTGAGAGATAATGTTTGTAACTATAAATAAGTGAATAATAATGGGCAATTAAGGTCATGATTGTGGGAGGCTTTGATTGTTCTCTAAAGTACTGCCTAAGGTGATTGTATGAAGGTTGTAATGCTCTATACTGTCTAAGATCACACTGGTGATTGTATGAAGGTTGTAATGCTCTATACTGTCTAAGATCACACTGGTGATTGTATGAAGGTTGTAATGCTCTATACTGTCTAAGATCACACTGGTGATTGTATGAAGGTTGTAATGCTCTATACTGCCTAAGATCACACTGGTGATTGTATGAAGGTTGTAATGCTCTATACTGTCTAAGATCACACTGGTGATTGTATGAAGGTTGTAATGCTCTATACTGTCTAAGATCACACTGGTGATTGTATGAAGGTTGTAATGCTCTATACTGTCTAAGATCACACTGGTGATTGTATGAAGGTTGTAATGCTCTATACTGCCTAAGATCACACTGGTGATTGTATGAAGGTTGTAATGCTGTATACTGCCTAAGATCACACTGGTGATTGTATGAAGGTTGTAATGCTGTATACTGTCTAAGATCACACTGGTGATTGTATGAAGGTTGTAATGCTCTATACTGTCTAAGATCACACTGGTGATTGTATGAAGGTTGTAATGCTCTATACTGCCAAAGATCACACTGGTGATTGTATGAAGGTTGTAATGCTGTATACTGTCTAAGATCACACACTTTATTCTTTAAGCATTGTTTGGTTGAGTATTGTTTGAGTATTGTTTATGTATTGTTGAGTACTGTTTGAGTATTGTTTATGTATTGTTGAGTATTGTTTGCGTATTGTTTATGTATTGTTGAGTATTGTTTGTGTATTGTTTATGTATTGTTGAGTACTGTTTGAGTATTGTTTATGTATTGTTGAGTATTGTTTGCGTATTGTTTATGTATTGTTGAGTATTGTTTGTGTATTGTTTATGTATTGTTGAGTATTGTTTGTGTATTGTTTATGTATTGTTGAGTACTGTTTGTGTATTGTTTATGTATTGTTGAGTACTGTTTGCGTATTGTTTATGTATTGTTGAGTATTGTTTGCGTATTGTTTGAGTATTGTTTATGTATTGTTGAGTACTGTTTGTGTATTGTTTATGTATTGTTGAGTACTGTTTGTGTATTGTTTATGTATTGTTGAGTACTGTTTGTGTATTGTTTATGTATTGTTGAGTACTGTTTGTGTATTGTTTATGTATTGTTGAGTACTGTTTGCGTATTGTTTATGTATTGTTGAGTATTGTTTGAGTATTGTTTATGTATTGTTGAGTACTGTTTGTGTATTGTTTATGTATTGTTGAGTACTGTTTGTGTATTGTTTATGTATTGTTGAGTACTGTTTGTGTATTGTTTATGTATTGTTGAGTACTGTTTGTGTATTGTTTATGTATTGTTGAGTACTGTTTGCGTATTGTTTATGTATTGTTGAGTATTGTTTGCGTATTGTTTGAGTATTGTTTATGTATTGTTGAGTACTGTTTGAGTATTGTTTATGTATTGTTGAGTACTGTTTGTGTATTGTTTATGTATTGTTGAGTACTGTTTGTGTATTGTTTATGTATTGTTGAGTACTGTTTGCGTATTGTTTATGTATTGTTGAGTACTGTTTGCGTATTGTTTATGTATTGTTGAGTACTGTTTGCGTATTGTTTATGTATTGTTGAGTACTGTTTGAGTATTGTTTATGTATTGTTGAGTACTGTTTGAGTATTGTTTATGTATTGTTGAGTATTGTTTGCGTATTGTTTGAGTATTGTTTATGTATTGTTGAGTACTGTTTGCGTATTTGAATATTGTTTGCGTATTGTTGAGTACTGTTTGCGTATTTGAATATTGTTTGCGTATTGTTTGGGTATTGTTTGTGATTCTGTCAACTCAGGTTGTTTTTAATGGGTCTTTAATCAATATCTCCAGCGGATTATTATTTTTTTTTTAAGGGGAAGCGACGAGTTGGGTCTTTTTTATTATTCAAAACAGAATCACGGAATCAATGATTTCGTTTTAAATGGAAAGTGAGGGTGTGGTCCTCTCTCTCTCTCTCTCTCTCTCTCTCTCTCTCTCTCTGTGTTATACAGTGTTAGTCTCTCTCACTCAGTGTTATACAGTGTTAGTCTCAGTGTTATACAGTGTTAGTCTCAGTGTTATACAGTGTTAGTCTCTGTGTTATACAGTGTTTGTCTGTCTGTCTGTCTCTCTCTCTCTCTCTCTCTCTCTTCTGTCTCTCTCTCTCTCTCTCTCAACAAGGTCACGTGGTCATATATAATTTCCATTCTGGTTATTGATCTGCCTCAACCACTGTGAATTATAAATATCCCAACTGTCCACAGATTTCATTGCCACATTTCTTTCATAAACGGTATACAACAATAAGTGGATATACCAGGTATAATAAAACACACAGACAAGCAAGATGTATACTTGTGTGACTGTTGTATTTGCAGGTGATTAGAGGGATACCTAAATGGTTATGTGGGAGGGGGATGTATGCGCCCGCAGCTCAGTGGTGGGAGCGTGGAAGGTGTAGACACAGACACGATGGCTAGTGTAGACACACGATAGCTAGTGTAGACAGACACGATGGCTAGTGTAGACACGATAGCTAGTGTAGACAGACACGATGGCTAGTGTACACACTATAGCTAGTGTAGACAGACATGATGGCAAGTGTAGACAGACATGATGGCTAGTGTAGACAGACATGATGGCTAGTGTAGACAGACATGATAGCTAGTGTAGACACGATAGCTAGTGTAGACAGACATGATGGCTAGTGTAGACATACATGATGGCTAGTGTAGACAGACATGATAGCTAGTGTAGACAGAGTATAGCTAGTGTAGACAGACATGATGGCTAGTGTAGACAGACATGATAGTGTAGACAGAGGATAGCTAGTGTAGACAGAGGATAGCTAGTGTAGACAGACATGATGGCTAGTGTAGACAGACATGATGGCTAGTGTAGACAGACATGATGGCTAGTGTAGACAGACATGATAGCTAGTGTAGACAGACACCATGGCTAGTGTAGACAGACATGATAGCTAGTGTAGACAGGATAGCTAGTATAGACAGACATGATAGCTAGTGTAGACAGACATGATAGTTGGTGTACACAGACATGATAGCTAGTGTAGACAGAGGATAACTAGTGTAGACAGACATGATGGCTAGTGTAGACAGACATGATAGTTAGTGTAGACAGAGGATAGCTAGTGTAGACAGAGGATAGCTAGTGTAGACAGACATGATGGCTAGTGTAGACAGACATGATGGCTAGTGTAGACAGACATGATGGCTAGTGTAGACAGACATGATAGCTAGTGTAGACAGACACCATGGCTAGTGTAGACAGACATGATAGCTAGTGTAGACACAGGATAGCTAGTATAGACAGACATGATAGCTAGTGTAGACAGACATGATAGTTGGTGTACACAGACATGATAGCTAGTGTACACACACGATAGCTAGTGTACACAGACATGATAGCTAGTGTACACACACACGATTGCTAGTGTATACACACATGATAACTAGTGTAAACAGACATGATATCTAATGTACACACATACACACACACACACACATAGCCAGGAGCTATGAATCGACCCCTGCAACCACAACTAGGTGAGTACGCACACATATACACACACCGGTACTGTTTCTGGTATTTGTGAACGACATGACGGAAGGAATAGACTCCGAAGTGTCCCTGTTTGCAGATGATGTGAAGTTGATGAGAAGAATTCAATCGGAAGAGGACCAGGCAGAACTACAAAGGGATCTGGATAGGCTGCAAGCCTGGTCCAGCAATTGGCTCCTGGAGTTCAACCCCACCAAGTGCAAAGTCATGAAGATTGGGGAAGGGCAAAGAAGACCGCAGACGGAGTACAGTCTAGAGGGCCAGAGACTACAAACCTTAATAAAGGAAAAAGATCTTGGGGTGAGTATAACACCAGGTACATCTCCTGAGGCGCACATCAACCAAATAACTGCTGCAGCATATGGGCGCCTAGCAAACCTAAGAACAGCATTCCGACATCTTAATAAAGAATCGTTCAAGACCCTGTACACTGTGTACATTAGGCCCATACTGGAGTATGCAGCACCAGTTTGGAACCCACACCTTGCCAAGCACGTGAAGAAGCTAGAGAAAGTGCAAAGGTTTGCAACAAGACTAGTCCCAGAGCTAAGGGGATTGTCCTACGAAGAAAGGTTAAGGGAAATCGGCCTGACGACACTAGAGGACAGGAGGGTTAGGGGAGACATGATAACGACATATAAAATACTGCGAGGAATAGATAAGGTGGACAGAGACAAGATGTTCCAGAGATGGGACACAGAAACAAGGTTCACAGTTGGAAGTTGAAGACTCCTATGAGTCAAAGGGATGTTAGGAAGTATTTCTTCAGTCATAGAGTTGTCAGGAAGTGGAATAGCCTAGAAAGTGACGTAGTGGAGGCAGGAACCATACATAGTTTTAAGACGAGGTATGATAAAGCTCATGGAACAGGGAGAGAGAGGACCTAGTAGTAATTAGTGAAGAGGCGGGGCCAGGAGCTATGACTCGACCCCTGCAACCACAAATAGTTGAGTACAAATATATGAGTACACACACACACACACACGCAAACTAACAGTTTGCGTGCAGAAGTCAGCGCTGTAATGTTTTCATTCACGGACACGGAAGTATGTTTGGAATCTCCCCGTGGCACTTGTCCTCTTGAACCACCCACTCATCCAACTGACTTATATTCCTTCAAACCTCCTCTTATGAAGGCTCAACGAGGCTAAATACTATAAAGTATAATTAAAAAACATGCAAAATATACACAAATCGTAGAAGGTTAATTTAAAATTAATAAATAAGATTAAGGGAGAAGTTGAAGCCAAGGTCAGTGGACAATATCCGGACGTGGTTGTGAGCCAATATGGCGTCGAGTTTCTCTGGCCTAGTGACTTCCCCGTCAAGTCACTATTTTTTGTCGTTTTTTCACGTTTTCTCTCTATATATGGGAATTTGACGTAGGCCTGACTGATTTAATTGTCTATGGATGTTCGTTTTGTTTATATTGAGGTATTAGTGGTAAGATGAGAGAGAGAGAGGCAGTGCATAGAGTAGACCGGCTCTCTTGACATAGTTGACTTAGAACTTGTTTTTGTGGGGTCAGTCCCTGCTGTCAGCCCCCTGCTGTTAGTGGTATGCAGTGCTGTCAGCCTCTGCTGTCAGAGGCATTCATTGCTGTCAGATATGCATTGCTGTCAGGTATTTACCCCTCAAGGAAGGTTCCTTGATGCTGGTGAGGGGCTCTTGATCTTGGGAATTGGATATGTGCTCCAGTTCCCTGAATTAAACCTGAATGCCTTCCACATCCCACCACAGGCACTGTATAATCCTATGGGTTTAGTGCTTCCCCCTTGATTATATTATTATTATTGTCAGGTATTAGTGCTGTGAGGGTATGCAGTGCTGTCAGCCCCTGGTATCAGGGGTATGCAGTGCTGTCAGTCCCTGGTATCAGGGGTATGCAGTGCTGTCAGTCCCTGCTGTCAGAGGCATGCACTGCCCATGTTAATGTAAAAAATCATAATTTTGTACCAAAAGAACCTTAGAAAACTTGCCTAACCTTATTATAACAAGCGCAATTACAATAATCTATTAATAAAGAAACACAATGAAATATATTTTTTTTCGTTAGGTTCAGAATGATTTTTGTGAAATTATTGCATACACAAATTTTCACTTGCCTTATTCGGCAAGAAGAGCGTTGCTATTTAAGCCAAAATCGCAAGTTTTACCTATTCGGTAGACATATATATATATATATATATATATATATATATATATATATATATATATATATATATATATATATATAATGTTCCTCTTCCCTCCTCTCTCACAGTGTACCTCCCCTCCCCCACACTGTATATCCCCTCCCTCATAATGTACCTCCCCTCCCCCACACTGTACCATCCCTCTCCCACAATGTGCCTCCCCGCCCTCACAATGTACCTCCCCATCCCCCACCTCCCCTCCCCCACTTTCTCCCTGGATAGAATTACTCCCAAGAGCTGTAGGTCAGGTCAGTCTCCATTGTACGTGTAGACCAGGTTCACAACCCTTCATGCTGAGGGTTCAACACCAAGCAGAACCTTCATGCTGGTGTTGAACATCAAGCAGAACCTTCATGCTGAGGGTTCAACACCAAGTAGAACCTTCATGCTGGGGTTCAACACCAAGCAGAACCTTCATGCTGAGGTTCAACACCAAGTAGAACCTTCATGCTGAGGGTTCAACACCAAGCAGAACCTTCATGCTGGTGTTGAACATCAAGCAGAACCTTCATGCTGAGGGTTCAACACCAAGTAGAACCTTCATGCTGGGGTTCAACACCAAGTAGAACCTTCATGCTGGGGTTCAACACCAAGCAGAACCTTCATGCTGAGGTTCAACACCAAGTAGAACCTTCATGCTGGGGGTTCAACACCAAGAAGAACCTTCATGCTGGGGGGTTCAACACCAAGAAGAACCTTCATGCTGGGGGGTTCAACACCAAGCAGAACCTTCATGCTGGTGGTTCAACACCAAGCAGAACCTTCATGTTGATGGTTCAACACCAAGCAGAACCTTCATGCTGGTGGTTCAACACCAAGCAGAACCTTCATGCTGGTGGTTCAACACCAAGCAAAACCTTCATGCTGGTGGTTCAACACCAAGCAGAACCTTCATGTTGGGGGGGGGGTTCAACACGACTGTTAACACCCAAAATTAATAATTTTGTACCAAAAGAACCTTAGTAAATTTACCTAACCTTATTTTAACAAGCGCAATTTAATTTAGCCTAATCCAACTAAATATATTTAAATAAGTTTACAATAATTTAGTAATAAACAAACACAATGAAATATATTTTTTTCGTTAGGTTCAGATTAATTTTTGCGAAATTATTGCATACACAAATTTTCGCTTGCCTTATTCGGCAAGAAGAGCGTTGCTGTTTAAACCAAAATTGCAAGTTTTACCTATTCGGCATGACACACACGCCAAGAGCTATGAATCGACCCCTGCAACCACAACTAGGCGAGTACACACACACACACACACACATATATATATATATATATATATATATATATATATATATATATATATATATATATAGTGTGTGTGTGTGTGTGTGTGTAAAATAATTGCAAGCTCCTGATGATGTGTTGATTGCAACACGAAAGGCCTAGAGCTATCATTCAACTCCCCCACGTCGTTGCTTTGCATCTCGTATCGGTTGTTCGTGATTTTTACGATATATCAGCCACAGTGTCAGCAACAGTGACTCAACAACAGTAACCATTACAACAGTAACAGTAAACGGGAGTGCACTATACGTCACGCTTGGTTTCAAGACTACCTACCGTGAACCATCATAAAAAATAATCCAAGTGATTGTTAGTATCTCCCTTTCCCAGACTCTTCCTCTCCCCCCTTCCCTACCAATCTCCCCTCCCCCTCATACACTACCTCTGCCTCCCCCCAGCGGGGGTGCCTGCCCTGAGGGCCACAACAACAGTGCCACACTGAGTCATTATTGTCTAGATGTGGGTGAATCTAGTGCCTCTAGCAGGACCTAGGTGGTAGTGTGGGGTAGTGGTTATGGTAGTGTGGGGGGTAGTGGTAGTGTGGGATAGTGGTTGTGGTAGTGTGGGGGTAGTGGTAGTGTGGGGGTAGTGGTAGTGTGGGGTAGTGGTTGTGGTAGTGTGGGGGTAGTGGTAGTGTGGGGTAGTGGTTGTGGTAGTGTGTAGTAGTGGTTGTGGTAGTGTGGGGTAGTGGTTGTGGTAGTGTGGGGTAGTGGTTGTGGTAGTGTGGGGGTAGTGGTAGTGAGGGTAGTGGTTGTGGTAGTAGTGGTTGTAGTAGCAGTCATGGTAGTTGTGGTAGGGATCGTGACAGTTGTGGTCGTGATAGTAGTGATCGTAGTAGTTGTGGTTGTGGTGGTAGTGATCGTAGTAGTTGTGGTCGTGATAGTAGTGATCGTAGTAGTTGTGGTCGTGTTAGTAGTGATCGTAGTAGTTGTGGTTGTGGTGGTAGTTTGAATGTTCACCTAAGTAAAGGTGATTGTGAGTTAAGTCACTCTAATTCCGTAGTGCACACAACTCATTCATGGGGTGCAGACGTACACACAGCAGAAATACATAAACCAGTTCATACACACACACACACACGATCCATACATAGTTTTAAGAAGAGGTATGATAAAGCTCATGGAGCAGGGAGAAAGAAGACCTAGAAGCGGTCAGTGAAGAGGGGGGGCCAGGAGCTAAGTCTCGACCCTTGCAACCACAATTAGGTAAGTACACACACACACACACAGTATGCAGAGATATAATTACTGTATTTGAGATTCTGACTTGAACTGACCTTAAATATGACCATAACTAGAAAGGTCAAAGGTGCCTTGAGGACAGTGGTGACCTGAAAGGTCAGGGTGCCTTGATGACAATGGTGACCTGAAAGGTCAGGGGTGCCTTGAGGACAGTGGTGACCTGAAAGGTCAGGGTGCCTTGATGACAATGGTGACCTGAAAGGTCAGGGGTGCCTTGATGACAATGGTGACCTGAAAGGTCAGGGGTGCCTTGAGGACAGTGGTGACCTGAAAGGTCAGGGTGCCTTGAGGACAGTGGTGACCTGAAAGGTCAGAATGCCTTGAGGACAGTGGTGACCTGAAAGGTCAGAGGTGCCTTCAGGCCAGTGGTGACCTGAAAGGTCAGGGGTGCCTTCAGGGCAGTGGTGACCTGAAAGGTCAGGGGTGCCTTCACGACAGTGGTGACCTGAAAGGTCAGGGGTGCCTTCAGTGCAGTGGTGACCTGAAAGGTCAGGGGTGCCTTCAGGACAGTGGTGACCTGAAAGGTCAGGGGTGCCTTCAGGACACAGTATTGACCTGTCTACCATCTCTCATATTCTATGTGTAACTGTGTTGGGGTTTAAAGCTACGTAGCTTAATGTTAGGTTAGCCTCCAGTGCCACCACCACCACCACTATCACCACCACTACCACCACCACCATCACCACCACTATCACCATTACCACCACCACCACTGTCAGCACTACCACCACCATATATATATATATATAAGTGCAACATTGGGTCTATATGACAAATGCAATACGTTGCAGTAACGGATTATTGATTTGATGTTTAAATTGATATATTTATGGAGGAAAATATAGGTGGGTGTTGAGGCAGGGAGCATTGCAAGCCTCTCACTCAACTTTCTCAATAATCTGCAACTGGTCCACATGCAAGCACCGTACCCCGAGAACGGTCCATGTCCCCCGGTCCAGTAAGACTCAAGTTTCATTGATCTTACCTTAGA
Source organism: Cherax destructor (assembly GCA_009830355.1). NCBI lineage: Eukaryota > Metazoa > Arthropoda > Malacostraca > Decapoda > Parastacidae > Cherax > Cherax destructor. The sequence goes on along the minus strand of WNWK01006178.1, from coordinate 10,596 downwards.
GACTGGACCGTATTGGTCCAGTCAGATGTTTTTATTTTCATCAGTTGATCACTCGTTATTATATCACATCTGTAGTGTTGGTAGTGGTGGCTGGGATGTGCAGTGTTGGTAGTGGTGGCTGGGATGTGTAGTGTTGGTAGTGGTGGCTGGGATGTGTAGTGTTGGTAGTGGTGGCTGGGATGTGTAGTGTTGGTAGTGGTGGCTGGGATGTGCAGTGTTGGTAGTGGTGGCTGGGATGTGTAGTGTTGGTAGTGGTAGCTGGGATGTGTAGTGTTGGTAGTGGTGGCTGGGATGTGCAGTGTTGGTAGTGGTGGCTGGGATGTGTAGTGTTGTAGTGGTAGCTGGGATGTGTAGTGTTGGTAGTGGTGGCTGGGATGTGAGTGTTTGTAGTTGTAGCTGGATGTGAGTGTTGGTAGTGGTGGCTGGGATGTGCAGTGTTGGTAGTGGTGGCTGGGATGTGTAGTGTTGGTAGTGGTGGCTGGGATGTGTAGTGTTGGTAGTGGTGGCTGGGATGTGTAGTGTTGGTAGTGGTGGCTGGGATGTGTAGTGTTTGTAGTTGTAGCTGGGATGTGTAGTGTTGGTAGTGGTGGCTGGGATGTGCAGTGTTGGTAGTGGTGGCTGGGATGTGTAGTGTTGGTAGTGGTGGCTGGGATGTGTAGTGTTTGTAGTTGTAGCTGGGATGTGTAGTGTTGGTAGTGGTGGCTGGGATGTGCAGTGTTGGTAGTGGTGGCTGGGATGTGTAGTGTTGGTAGTGGTGGCTGGGATGTGTAGTGTTGTAGTTGTAGCTGGGATGTGTAGTGTTGGTAGTGGTGGCTGGGATGTGCAGTGTTGGTAGTGGTGGCTGGGATGTGTAGTGTTGGTAGTGGTGGCTGGGATGTGTAGTGTTGGTAGTGGTGGCTGGGATGTGCAGTGTTGGTAGTGGTGGCTGGGATGTGTAGTGTTGGTAGTGGTGGCTGGGATGTGTAGTGTTGGTAGGTGGCTGGGATGTGTAGTGTTGGTAGTGGTGGCTGGATGTGTAGTGTTGGTAGTGGTGGCTGGGATGTGTAGTGTTGGTAGTGGTGGCTGGGATGTGTAGTGTTGGTAGTGGTGGCTGGGATGTGTAGTGTTGGTAGTGGTAGCTGGGATGTGTAGTGTTGGTAGTGGTGGCTGGGATGTGTAGTGTTGGTAGTGGTGGCTGGGATGTGTAGTGTTGGTAGTGGTGGCTGGGATGTGTAGTGTTGGTAGTGGTGGCTGGGATGTGTAGTGTTGGTAGTGGTAGCTGATGTGTAGTGTTGGTAGTGGTGGCTGGGATGTGTAGTGTTGGTAGTGGTAACTGGGATGTGTAGTGTTGGTAGTGGTGGCTGGGATGTGTAGTGTTGGTAGTGGTGGCTGGGATGTGTAGTGTTGGTAGTGGTGGCTGGGATGTGTAGTGTTGGTAGTGGTGGCTGGGATGTGTAGTGTTGGTAGTGGTGGCTGGGATGTGTAATGTTGATAGTGGTGGCTGGGATGTGTAATGTTGGTAGTGGTGGCTGGGATGTGTAATGTTGATAGTGGTAGCTGGAATGTGTAATGTTGATAGTAGTAGCTGGGATGTGTAATGGGAATAGGGGATGGGAATGGGGGATGGGAATAGGGGATGGGAATGGGGGATGGGAATAGGGGATGGGAATAGGGGATGGGAATAGGGGATGGGAATGGGGGATGGGAATGGGGAGGAGCGGAGTGTAAATGTCATTAAGATCTTGTTAGGTTCGGTGAATCACTGGCATTATTGTCTAGTAAGTAAGTAAGTTTATTCAGGTATACACAAATACATTTACATACATTATCATACATAGCAGCATATGTGTAGAGAACCCAGGATAACCCAAAAAAGTCAGACAGAGTGACTTATTTCCATTGGGGTCCTTTTTATACTTAATTTTTACATTGTAGGATATATATGTCATTATATTATAAAGGATATATGTATACTAGGAATAAGGTAAAAAGAGTTATTTACATATACATGTGTGTTAGCTAAAAAAATAAAAAAAACATTCTCCTCCCTTTCTGTCGCTATATTCATTAGGTACCTTTCTGCCACTACATTCATTAGGTACCTTAATGCCGCTACATTCATTAGGTACCTTTTGGTTCTCTTCTTGAACTGGCTCATGCTATGACTGGCTTTGACATGTGCAGGCAGTCTGTTCCATTCCTTTATTGTTGTACAATAAAAGGTGTTTGAAGCCTGGCCACTGACTGTGGGAACTACAAAGTTGTGCTCTCTCCCCCTAGTACTATGACTGCTTTGGTTCCCAGCCCTGACAAAATTGGCAGCAAGATATTCTGGACACTGTTTGTGAGCAATTTTATAAACTTGATTTAATTTAAGTTGTTTTACTCTGTCTTCAATATTCAGCATATCCAATTGTTGTAATTCATCCTGGCCTACATGCTCTCTTGGTCCCAGGTCCAGGATGAATCTTACCATTTTGTTCTGGGTGATTTGCAGCTTATCTTTCAGTTTTTTTGTCAAGGCAGAGTACCATGAAGAGCAAGCGTAGTCCATATGACATTGTATAAGGGCTAGACATAGAGTCCTGCGAGCCTCAGTAGGTAGACACTGTGCTTGTCTGTAGAGGAACTTCAGTCTGGCATTCGCTTTCTTTACTACACTGTTCCCTATCAATTCTCCTGACATGCATGGGTCAAAGGGGATTCCCAGATATTTTACTGAGGAAACTGAAGTGATGGATTCCCCATTACACCGGACATTAAAATTATTTACCCTGCTCAGTTTATATTTCGCGCCAAAGAGTATGGCTTGTGTTTTCCCAGGGCAGGCAATATCTCTCTGAGAGATACGTCTCTGCTGAGAAATATACACATTATTGTCTCCTGTGAGAGATAAGCACATTTCACCTCTTCACATAGAAGCCACACATTGTAAGAGCAGCCGACACGTTTCGCTCCTTCGGGATCATTATCAAGTCGTAACTTAACGATCCAGTATGGACCTAAAGATCGTCTAATTTACCGTTCTAACTTGTGGTTTAGATGTGCATTCTTCTGCGGCTAACCCTCCTTTATAAGCTTGCTGGAATCTTTGTTATAGGCCTGTTGGAACTCTTCCTCTAGTCTGGAACACTATCCAGAGTCCTGGAAACCCTTCCTTGGGTCTCCTGGAACACCCTATATGTGGGGCAGCGGGCATCCAGCAGCAACAGCCTGGTTGACCAGGCAAGCACCAGACGAGCCTGGCCCATGGCCGGGCTCAGAGAGTAGATAAACTCTCGAAACTCTTCAAAGGTATATCAAAGGTAAGGTACCTTCTGCTGATCTGGAACCCTCTCCACTTCTCTGAAATTCTCTTCACTTCTCTGGAATCCTCTCCATTGATCTGGAACCCTCTCCACTGATCTGGAATCCTCTCTGCTGGCCTGGAATCATCTCCACTGGTCTGGAACCCTTTTCACTGATCTGGAATCCTTTCTACTGGTCTGGAACCCCCTTCACTGGCCTCCTGGAACCCCTATTGAGCCCCAGTGTTGCCTCCAGCCAGTTGCTGACTTCTCACAGTTGTCTATAAGTGGATCACCTTGAGGCACGCTGGAAGGTGTACCCGGAGTCTGGGGTGAACCAGCCCAGGGCTCTCTGAGGCAGGGTGAGTGTGCCCTGGGCTCTCTGGGGCAGGATGAGCCAGCCCCAGGCTCTCTGGGGTAGGGTGAGCCTGCCCTGGGCTCTCTGGGGCAGGGTGAGCCTGCCCTGGGCTCTCTGAGGTAGGGTAAGCCTGCCCTGGGCCTGCCCTGGGCTCGGGTAAGGTAAGCCTTTCCTGGGCTCTGGGGTACGGTAAGTCTGCCCTGGGCTCTGGGGTACGGTAAGCCTGCCCTGGACTCTGGGGTAGGATAAGCCTGCCCTGGGCTCTGGGGTAGGGTAAGCCTGCTCTGGGCTCTGAGGTAGGGTAAGTCTGCCCTGGGCTCTGGGGTAGGGTAAGCCTGCTCTGGGCTCTGAGGTAGGGTAAGTCTGCTCTGGGCTCTCTGAGGTAGGGTAAGCCTGCCCTTGGCTCTGGGGTAGGGTAAGCCTGCCCTGGGCTCTGGGGTAGGGTAAGCTTGCTCTGGGCTCTGAGGTAGGGTAAGCCTGCTCTGGGCTCTCTGAGGTAGGGTAAGCCTGCCCTGGACTCTGGGGTAGGATAAGCCTGCCCTGGGCTCTGGGGTAGGGTAAGCCTGCTCTGGGCTCTGAGGTAGGGTAAGTCTGCCCTGGGCTCTGGGGTAGGGTAAGCCTGCTCTGGGCTCTCTGAGGTAGGGTAAGCCTGCCCTTGGCTCTGGGGTAGGGTAAGCCTGCCCTGGGCTCTGGGGTAGGGTAGGCCTGCCCTGGACTCTGGGGTAGGGTAAGCCTGCCCTGGGCTCTCTGCAAATATCTCCTGGGATGCGACCCACAACAGTTGACTAACACCCAGGTACCTACTTACTGCTAGGTGAATAAGGACAGCAGGTGTAAGGTGACATGACCAACGTTTACCCCCTTGTGCTGGGGATCGAACCCTGGACCCTCAATATGTGAGCTGAGACCGCTAAAAACTGAGCCTTCATTATCGTGTTCTTTATTTTTATCTATTGTCTCCCTCTACCTACTCGAGGACACATTCCCTGCTCCCACACGCTCCCATAATCCCTCCCACACACCCACACTCCCACATTCCCTCCCACACACCCACACACTCCCACATTCATAAACTAAGTGAATGGGTGACAGTTTGCTCGCGATGTTTACATTGTTTGAGACTTTGTATACAGCATGGCGGGTCATAATACCAGGTCAAGTGTGGCATTGTTGGTGTGCAGAATACCAGGTCAGGTAGCATTGTTGGTGTGCAGAATACCAGGTCAAGTGTGGCATTGTTGGTGTGCAGAATACCAGGTCAGGTGGCATTGTTGGTGTGCAGAATACCAGGTCAGGTGGCATTGTTGGTGTGCAGAATACCAGGTCAGGTGGCATTGTTGGTGTGCAGAATACCAGGTCAGGTAGCATTGTTGGTGTGCAGAATACCAGGTCAAGTGTGGTATTGTTGGTGTGCAGAATACCAGGTCAGGTGGCATTGTTGGTGTGCAAAATACCAGGTCAAGTGTGGTATTGTTGGTGTGCAGAATACCAGGTCAGGTGGCATTGTTGGTGTGCAGAATATCAGGTCAAGTGTGGTATTGTTGGTGTGCAGAATACCAGGTCAGGTGGCATTGTTGGTGTGCAGAATACCAGGTCAAGTGTGGCATTGTTGGTGTGCAGAATACCAGGTCAGGTGGCATTGTTGGTGTGCAGAATACCAGGTCAAGTGTGGTATTGTTGGTGTGCAGAATACCAGGTCAGGTGGCATTGTTGGTGTGCAGAATACCAGGTCAGTGTGGTATTGTTGGTTTGCAGAATACCAGGTCAGGTGGCATTGTTGGTGTGCAGAATACCAGGTCAGTGTGGTATTGTTGGTGTGCAGAATACCAGGTCAGGTGGCATTGTTGGTGTGCAGAATAACAGGTCAGGTGGCATTGTTGGTGTGCAGAATACCAGGTCAAGTGTGGTATTGTTGGTGTGCAGAATACCAGGTCAAGTGTGGCATTGTTGGTGTGCAGAATACCAGGTCAGGTAGCATTGTTGGTGTGCAGAATACCAGGTCAGGTAGCATTGTTGGTGTGCAGAATACCAGGTCAGTGTGGCATTGTTGGTGTGCAGAATACCAGGTCAGGTAGCATTGTTGGTGTGCAGAATACCAGGTCAAGTGTGGCATTGTTGGTGTGCAGAATACCAGGTCAGGTGGCATTGTTGGAGTGTGCAGAATACCAGGTCAGGTGGCATTGTTGGTGTGCAGAATACCAGGTCAAGTGTGGTATTGTTGGTGTACAGAATACCAGGTCAAGTGTGGCATTGTTGGTGTGCAGAATACCAGGTCAGGTAGCATTGTTGGTGTGCAGAATACCAGGTCAGGTAGCATTGTTGGTGTGCAGAATACCAGGTCAAGTGTGGCATTGTTGGTGTGCAGAATACCAGGTCAGGTAGCATTGTTGGTGTGCAGAATACCAGGTCAAGTGTGGCATTGTTGGTGTGCAGAATACCAGGTCAGGTGGCATTGTTGGTGTGCAGAATACCAGGTCAAGTGTGGCATTGTTGGTGTGCAGAATACCAGGTCAGGTAGCATTGTTGGTGTGCAGAATACCAGGTCAGGTGGCATTGTTGGTGTGCAGAATACCAGGTCAAGTGTGGCATTATTAGTGTGGAAAATACCAGGTCATGTGGCATAACAGGTGTGTGAGTGTGTGTGTCTGGGGTATAATGGTGTTTATATGATAGTTGCCACAGCAGAGGCAACAAAGTTGCTGGAATGGCAACAGCAAGAGCTGTAACAACAGCAGGAACAACCGTACCTATAACAGCAGCATTAATACTAACACCTGCAGCAGCAGCAAAAAAACAGCTGTAGCAACAGCAGGAGCAACTTCAACAGCTGTTGTGTGGTAACAACACTACTACCACCACCGCAAGTACCACCACCGCAAGCACCACCACCGCAAGCACCACCACCGCAAGCACCACCGCTGATCTACATAACCCTGCCCTCACAACTAACCTCACTCTCCACAATACAGTAGTATACTATACATACAGGCTGCAGGCTGCCTGCCCATGTTGCACAACTTGCACTAGATCACCCTCTAAACCAGACTGCAAACTGTTGCACACCAGTTAACACAAAGATCCTCCCTAACACAGATGCGACTTTTTCCCCTCTGCGTTCTTGAAATAGTTGTCGTGAAAGCAGGTTGGCAGTGCAGTTTCTGTCAGGATGCAGCATACTTCTCTTTCTGCAAAGTTTGCAGAATATATTCTTGGTTAGTATACGTGTTTGTTTACCTATGTAATGAATATAGTCATCCACCGAGCGAGGCTTGGTCATGGACCGGGGCGCGGGGGGAGTTGACCTCCGAAATACCCTTCAGTAGGTAGGTCGATCAACTGACCAGGTATACATAAGTACAGTTATACATATAAATATATATATATATATATATATATATATATATATATATATATATATATATATATATGTCTGCCGATTAGGTAAAATTTTGGCTTAAATAGCAACCCTCACCTTGCCATATAAGACAAGTGAAAATTTGTGTATGCAATAATTTCGCCAAAATCATTCTGAACATAACGAAAAAATATTTCATTGTGTTTGTTTATTATTAAATTAATGTTAACGTATCTAAAATATATTTAGTTGGGTTAGGCTAAATTAAATTGCGCTTGTTGTAATAAGGTTAGGTAGGTTTTCAAAGTTTCTCTTGGTACAAAATTATAAATTCTTACATTAACATAAATGAAAAAAATATATCTTTAAACGCATAAGAGAAAATTTTAGAAAGGACTTAATTTTAGGTGAGTTCTTGCTAATTGACCAGTTTTACCTAATCGGCACGACATATATATATATATATATATATATATATATATATATATATATATATATATATATATATATTGGTTATCTCTCAATCCACAGCAGGATTCGAACCTGCTAACTCGACATCAGAGTACACAGTAGTTTATCCATACAGCCAGTACTGTGTATTCTGATGCCGAGTGTGCAGGTTCGAGTCCTGCTGTGGACTGGGCGATAATGTTTGTCAATAATTTCGTCTGTTTGCGAATTGTTAAGCATTTATGTATATATAAAGTGAGGTGTGGTAATGAGCGACTGAATGTGTTGAAGGCAGTTGCCAGATACCCCAGCTCATACCTCTCCCAGGTCTGCCCTCCCAGGTACGTCTTCTAATAAGCCTGCCCTCCCAGGTACCCCTCACAGTACACCCATCAGAGGCCTACCAGCTCCGTACAGTCCTCGTAGGCCTACCTTATCTGGTTCCCTTTTGAAGATAGTCAGATATTTCTTGGTTATACCACTTATGCAAGAACGGAATCTATTAGTCTTGGTCCCCTTACACTTAAGTTCTCTTTTGTATTCCTTGCATTACCCTGCTTTTCATCGGTCACATCTTGCACCGTCTACCAAGGCACTTGCTCTCACATGCAGTGATCTTAATGTGTGAGTTTGGAACCAGTCCCTCCAGAATTTTCCTTGTGTAGATTATGATATACCTCTCTCGCCTACGTTCTAAGGAGTACAAATGCTTGACTATACAAGCAGTGAGGAGTCTGCATTTTTCCAGATGTGTAATACCACCTTGAAGGAGGCTGTTAGAGCAGTGTTCCAGCCTGGAGAGAACAAGTGACTGGAAGAGTATCATCACTGGCTTGGCATATCTTGTTTTGAAGGTTCTAGTTATCCACTCATTTTTTCTTGTTATTGTAATGATAAACATTGATGTGGGTAGTATACTCCTCCCAAGACTACCCACCTGCTGACCCACCCCACCCACCTGCTGACCCACCTCACCCTCATGCTGACCCACCTCAGGGCAGGGATGGTATTACTGGCAGGGGTGGTGCAGTGATGGCAGCCTCTTGGCAATGCTGCCTTTCAATTTCAGTTTGCAAATTCGTCTGTTCGTAGCAGCGAGATAATTATAGCTAACCAGTCCCACTAATTTGTTGTGTGTGTTGCCGGTGTGTGCTTGTGGGGGTCGAGTCTACTGACTCTGCCTCTTTATTTTTTTATTAACTCATAGGCCGTTTCCACACTAGTGTGGCCCGAAAAAGAAAAACTTTCATCATCATTCACTCCATCACTGTCTTGCCAGAGGAACGCTTACACTACAGTTATAAAACTGTGGTAGGTTGGTAGACAGCAACCACCCAGGGAGGTACTACCGTCCTGTGGTAGTAGGTTGGTAGACAGCAACCACCCAGGGAGGTACTACCATCCTGTGGTAGTAGGTTGGTAGACAGCAACCACCCAGGGAGGTACTACCATCCTGTGATAATAGGTTGGTAGACAGCAACCACCCAGGGAGGTACTACCATCCTGTGGTAGTAGGTTGGTAGACAACAACCACCCAGGAGGTACTACCATCCTGTGGTAGTAGGTTGGTAGACAGCAACCACCCAGGGAGGTACTACCATCCTGTGGTAGTAGGTTGGTAGACAACAACCACCCAGGGAGGTACTACCATCCTGTGGTAGTAGGTTGGTAGACAGCAACCACCCAGGAGGTACTACCATCCTGTGGTAGTAGGTTGGTAGACAACAACCACCCAGGAGGTACTACCATCCTGTGGTAGTAGGTTGGTACACAACAACCACCCAGGGAGGTACTACTGTCCTGTGGTAGTAGGTTGGTACACAACAACCACCCAGGGGGGTACTACCATCCTGTGGTAGTAGGTTGGTACACAACAACCACCCAGGAGGTACTACGTCCTGTGGTAGTAGGTTGGTAGACAGCAACCACCCAGGGAGGTACTACCATCCTGTGGTAGTAGGTTGGTAGACAACAACCACCCAGGAGGTACTACCATCCTGTGGTAGTAGGTTGGTACACAACAACCACCCAGGAGGTACTACCATCCTGTTATAGTAGGTTGGTAGACAACAACCACCCAGGAGGTACTACCATCCTGTGGTAGTAGGTTGGTACACAACAACCACCCAGGAGGTACTACCGTCCTGTGGTAGTAGGTTGGTACACAACCACCCAGGAGGTACTACCATCCTGTGGTAGTAGGTTGGTACACAACAACCACCCAGGGAGGTACTCACCGTCCTGTGGTAGTAGGTTGGTACACAACAACCACCCAGGGAGGTACTACCATCCTGTGGTAGTAGGTTGTACACAACAACCACCCAGGAGGTACTACCGTCCTGTGGTAGTAGGTTGGTACACAACAACCACCCAGGAGGTACTACCGTCCTGTGGTAGTAGGTTGGTAGACAGCAACCACCCAGGGAGGTACTACCATCCTGTGGTAGTAGGTTATAGACAGCAACCACCCAGGAGGTACTACCATCCTGTGGTAGTAGGTTGGTACACAACAACCACCCAGGAGGTACTACCGTCCTGTGGTAGTAGGTTGGTAGACAACAACCACCCAGGGAGGTACTACTGTCCTGTGGTAGTAGGTTGGTAGACAGCAACCACTCAGGAGGTACTACCATCCTGTGGTAGTAGGTTGGTAGACAGCAACCACCCAGGGAGGTACTACCATCCTGTGGTAGTAGGTTGGTACACAACAACCACCCAGGGAGGTACTACCGTCCTGTGGTAGTAGGTTGGTAGACAGTAACCACCCAGGGAGGTACTACCATCCTGTGGTAGTAGGTTGGTAGACAGCAACCACCCAGGGAGGTACTACCATCCTGTGGTAGTAGGTTGGTAGACAACAACCACCCAGGGAGGTACTACCATCCTGTGGTAGTAGGTTGGTAGACAGCAACCACCCAGGGAGGTACTACCATCCTGTGGTAGTAGGTTGGTAGACAGAACCACCCAGGGAGGTACTACCATCCTGTGGTAGTAGGTTGGTAGACAGCAACCACCCAGGGAGGACTACCGTCCTGTGGTAGTAGGTTGGTAGACAACAACCACCCAGGGAGGTACTACGTCCTGTGGTAGGTTGGTAGACAACAACCACCCAGGAGGTACTACCATCCTGTGGTAGTAGGTTGGTAGACAGTAACCACCCAGGGAGG